>PVKA01038479.1:0-20216 GCA_004027165.1 Ctenomys sociabilis
TATATATATATATATATATATATATTTTGTGGTGGTACCAGGTATTGATCTCAGCCCCTTATGCTTCCAAAGCAAGCACTTATCCACTGAGCTATCTCCTCAGCCCTCTGTTTTGAATTCTTAATTGCATACATTTGAATCTTTTCTTTCCTTTTATTAATATGGTTGGAAAAGGGTTTTTCAATTTTATTTAAGGCTTTGAAGAGCTGATTTTTTTATCTATTGATTTGTCATATTGTTTTCTTAGTCTGTTTAATTAATTTGCACTGTGATCTTTATAATTTCCTCCCTTGTATAAGTTTTGAGAGTGGCTTGTTCTTCTTTTCCTAGAATCTTGGGGTTTAATATTAGGTTGTTAACTTGCGCTTGCTCTAGTTTTCTGATATGGGACATCATTGCTATAAATTGCCCTATAGGATGGCTTTCATTTTGTCCCACAAGCTCCAGTATATTATATAGGGATTTTCATTTAGTTGTAGAAGGTATCTAATTTCTTCTTTAATTCTATTTGTGACCCATTTGTTATTCACAAGGTTGTTATTTACTTTCAAAGCATTTGCGAAGGTTCTGTGGTTTCCTTCACTGTTGATTTCTAATTTCATTGAATTGTAGTATGATAATAAGCATGAAGTAATTTCAATTCTTTCACATTGATTTGAGAATTTTCTGTAATCTAGTTATGTGCTCTATTTTGGTGACTATCTCATGGGAAGCTTGGAAGAATTTGTGTTCTGACATTGTGAGGTAGGACACTGTTGACATCTACTAAGTCCATTTATTCAACAGTTTTATTCACTTCTGATATATATTTGTTGAGGTTTTATATGGTTGATCTGTCTGTTTGTGACAGTGGGGTATTAAGTTCCCCATTAAAATTGTATTAGTTATTTGTTTGATTTTTTAGGCTTTCTTTTTTGTCGTTGTTGTTTGGGTAGTGAGACAGGGACTTGTGCTTGTGAGGTATGCACTGTGCCACTGAGCTACATCTCTGATCCTGATGGACAAAATCATTCTTTAATTTTTATTTTAATTATTTTTGGTATTGGAAATTGAAGTATAGGGCCTCAGGCTGTCAGGCAGGAACTGTGTTGCTCAGCTAGATTTATGACCCTCCTTGTTTGATTTTTCGTGCCCATCAATTTTTTTTTTCATATAGTTAGGTGTACTGGTATTTGGTGCATATATACTTATGGTTGTTACTTCTTCATCTTGGATTGTTCTCTTAAAAAGGACGTGGTAGCATTATTTGTCTCTCTTAATTAATCTTGGTTTCATAACCACATTGTCTAAAAATAGAGCCGCTGCCTGTGCTTTTTTCCCTCAGATTCCTAACACATAATAGTATTGTTTTCCATCCTTTGACTTTCAGTCTATGAATTTATTTTTGAATTAAATGTGTTTCCTGTAGGTAGCATATTGTTGCATCTTGCTTCCTGATCCCTTGTGGCCCCATAATCTCCATTCTTCCAGTCTTTTTCTTTCTTTTTTTTTTTTATTAATTTTATTGAGAAACAAATAGTGATGAAACAGTTTCAAAACCATTAGGACAGTTTCAATAATTAATACATTGTATATTGCTGTCTTTGTAGTGGTTATTCATAGTAAAAGATGCAGACACGATATCCTGTCCAAACACTATCAGTACAAATCTTTCTTTGCATTGAAATAAGAGAAAGTAGCTGTATATCTATCCTAACTTTTTTTATGTACAGATACACAACGGTCCTTCATTTGTACCCATTTTTTTGTTTAGTTTTGTCAGAGATGGGTATTCCATTGCCATTTAAAATTGTAGGTGCATGAATTCAGCAAAATAATACAGTATAGTTCAGTAATCTGTAATAGTGGTGGGTTATCCATAGGACTGGCAATGTCAGAGGATAAGCTCACTGTCTATGTTATAGGGTGATAATATCTTAAAGTGTCTCTTCTTGAGGGCTAACAACTTAAGTTTGCAAACCAAAAACTAGAGAAAAATATTTTTACAGTTCAGCTATTAATATACTTTGCTTTTTATACCTCGTTTTTATAGTTTTCTCCTGGATGGTTAAGACCAAGATAAAGCAAGACCTATATAACAAGAAATGTAACTTTTGTATCTGACAAGGTCAGTCAGATCCCCTCAGGCTTTACCCTGAAACCCTGTACTGCACTTTGTAGATCCTTTGTCAGTGTCAACCATGTGGATGAGTCACGGCCATTGTTTGACCAATTTTCTCTCTGTGAAAGACTGAGAGAATATTTTCTCTCCATGTGACTCTCCTTAGGCACGCTTTACATTATCAATCACTTTCCCTTGTGGCCCCATAATTTCCTTGATCAGTAAACTTGGGACACAAGTGAGTTACAGTATGTTACAGTACAGATTCTCTTATGTCCTGAATCCTCACTGACCTCGAAAGGCTAGGGTCAAAATGCTGGCTGTCCATGTTGCCCTTCTTTTTCTCTAATTTTTGGTTTGCAAACTTAAATTGTTAACCCGCTAGAAGAGAAACTTAAAGATGTTATTACCCTATAACATAGACAGTGAGCTTAACCTCACTGTCTGTCTGAATATCAGGAAGAAGTATTTTCCATCAAGTGTTGATATGTTAAACTTTAAATCCTTACAGAATATGAAGAAGAAAAATGAAATGTATTTTTAAAAAAGTGGAATAAACAATTATAAATTTTCACACAGAAATTTAGAAATTATACATATATAGCATTGTAGCAGGACAATCCTATGACTTTTTTTCTTCTTTCTTGTTTTCATTTATTACCCCCTTTTTTAAAAAAATAAATACTCACTTGAGAGACAGCATGGCAGCAATTGGCATGACATGGTAAGCAGTACATATTTAGAAGACAGAATGACAGGCATTCCAAGCATGACCCTGGTAATACACATTGCTATCTTCAGTGCAGTTGCTTACTTCACAGGTATCAGCATGCAAAGGCTTCAAGTTAATCTTTTTTTCAAATGGTGAATTGAGATTATTTATATTGATGGTATACACACACACACACACACACACACACACACACACATACACACATATCATGTTATTTTTTCTTTTGTCAGTTCCCCATTTTCCCTCTAGTTACTTGCTTTCCTTGGCTGGTGGACTCACTCTATTAGGCTTCTTGGAGTTGTATTCCTTGTTATCTCTTTCTAGAATGTCATTCAGAACATTTTTGGACGTTGATTTTGTGGTCATGAGTTTCTTTAGGTGTTCTTTTTCATGGAAGTACCTTGTTTCTCCATCAAGTTTGAAAGATAGTTTTGCAGGTTAGGTCAGTATGGGTTGGAAGTTGTTCTCTTTTAGGACTTGAAAAGCACTCCTTGACTTGAGTATTTGTATCAAGAAGTCTGCTGTGATTATGATAGGCTTTCCTTTATAGATTACTTTTTTCTGCAACAATTTTTGCTATTATGTTCTTGTGTTGAAGTTTTTGAATCTTGACTATTATATGTCTTGCCTTTTAGAATTTTTTAAAAATCTTGGATAGTTGCAATTCTCTATGCTTCAATTATCTGTCAATTTTTTTTTTTTTTTTTTTTTTGGCTTGGGAAATTTTCTGCCATGAGTTCTGTAAACATGTTTTTAATGTTATTTGCACTAACTCCTGCTTTTTCGTTGACCTTGGTTAATCTTACATTATTCTTCTTTGTATCATGTAGCTGCTGTTGGATGACCTTTTCATGGTTCCTTTTTGTTTTGAAGAAATATTTCTTTTCATGACTTCTAAAGGCAAAGCAGTCTTCTACATCTGATATTCTGTCCTCACCTAGCCTCATTCTGCTGAATAGGCTTTCATTAGACTTTTTCATCTCTTGGATATCTTGAGTTTGTGTCATGGATTCCTTTTCTGTCCTATGTTGGATGTTCATGGTTTGTATCATTTTTCTACTATCCAATTTTTTTTTTTTTTTTACAAAAACCTCTAAGCGCTCTAGAGTCACCAAGTCTTTCATTACAGTCATCACATACACAGTTATCTGAGGAACTGTTTATCATTTAATTTTTTTTCTAAAGCCTCTTTAATCTGTTTTCTTCCCTCTGTTGTTACCATTTTAGAGTCCTGATGAGTGCCTTGTAATTCTTCTGCCTCAATACACCCTGGGTTTGTCTTTGGCAAGCTAGAAGTTTGGGATTGCGTCTTGCTTAAGTGTCTTCTTATTTTCATTTTTTATTTTAATTTCCTGGTCAATGCTTGTAAATTGCTCTTGGAAATTATTTCTAGTATTTAGAACCTTCAGGAAATTATTCCTTCTGAAAGATATCTCTCAGGTTTAGCTGGCTTTTTGGCTTGTTTTACTTTGATTTTGCTTTTTCAATTTTGAGTCTTTCTGCAAGAGCCTATCCTTTCTCTTTATTGGATATGAGAAGTTACTGCTTATTTGGCTTAGCCCCAAGTTCTTGGCACTGCTTATAGGGTTGCTTATGACCTGTAGGCAATCTCAGTCTTGGCATACCAGAATTAGAACAATTATGTCCCGTTGGCTAAAATAGTACAATCAACAATAACAACAGCACCAAACACAGCCTAAAATGACAAACTGTTATAATAATCAATTTGCTACTTTTATTGCATGAACTGTACTTGTTATTATATAAAAAAATCTAAAACAATCCACAAAACTGTACACAGTAAAAGTGCCAACATGTGGTGATTTTAATTTTAGGGAAGAAAATTTAAAAGGGGTTGAAGAGAAAATAGAAAAATAGAAGAAAAGAAAGAGATTCTAGTAAAGACTTGAGGATAAAGAAAGGTTATGCAAACTTTGGGAAACTGTTGAAAAATGAAGGAAGGAAAGAGAGAAGAAGTATAAACAACAAAAAACTAGAAACAACATTCACACTCATATAAAAAGAAGAGCAAATAATCAAGAAAAAAGAAAATAAGAAAAAATGGCCAAGGTGTGTGTCTGCTGTTACTGGTAGACAAATTTTGCAGACAGAGCCCAGATCTGAGTCAACTAATCCCAGGCAGCCAGCTATAGATTTACTGTGGGTTACTAGGGAATCCCAGAAAATCTGCACCTTTAGTTCCACTGGAGTTCAGGCTGGTTTCTGACTTTGCAGCTAGAATCTGACTTGTTCAGACTGCAGCACTCATGTGCCTCCTTAAGGCTTAACCTAAAGCCTGCCTTGCCCTGAACCTGGGAGCTGGTAGATGGAGCCAGTAGTTGATCTGAGTTCTGAGCTCAGATAGCGCCTGTCCAAGGTGGCTCTCAACCAATTGCCTTCTGGGAGATGTCTGGCCCCAAGTAACTCACCAGTCACTGCAGTCTGCTGTGTCCAGTGGTTCATTTCTCTGGGGTGGCAACAGTCACTGAACATCTGCAGGTTCTATCTGCCCTTCTCATGTGGTGAGTCAGGGCTCAGGGAGAAAGCATTGCTTGCAACCTCCTTCTTCTGCATTAAATACTCTCTTCTCTCTTCCTATGGGATTCAGTTCTCTTGCTTCAGATCCTTTCTGTCTTGCAGGGATCCACTTCTGCATTACTTACTCTTCTCTTGTTGCTGAGACAAATACCTGACACTCAAAGTGAAGGAAGGAAAGGTTTATTTAGCTCACAGTTACTGGACATTTCAAGACCTGGAGGAGAGGCTGGGGCACTGTTATGTCCAGGATGACCCTCTCCACACCCCTCTGGAAGCAGCCAGTTTAATAGATCCTGCTTCTCTGACCCAGCCCCTTAAGCTCTGCCCTGGTCCTCTGGCTCCATCCATCAAGCAACTCGCTGCTACTCCAGCTGTGTCTGCCCCATGACATACATGAGGCTTTGGTGGGGGGACCACTACACATAGATCATAATACTTCCCTCCTTCTATTGCTCATATTGCTGTGTGCCTGGGTCTGGACATGAAATCTCAGAGATGCTGTTACTCTGCTGCTTACCACTCTCCATCTTCCCTGAAATCCTCTATGCTGTAATTCTGACCAACATCCTTCACACAGGTGTGGCTGACAAAGCAGTACCACTTAGTTGGGTTGCCGGCCAGAGGCTGAGATCTTTGAGACTGTGAGTGTGTGTGTGTGTGTGTGAGTGTGTGTGTGTGTGTGTGTGTGTGTATTTCTTGATACAATTTAGACCTCTGCTAGAGCAGTTGCAAAACAGGCTACAAAAAAAAGCATGCTTTCTCTAGTAAAGTATACAGTTGGTATTTTGATTGAGAGTTCATTAATCTGTATAACAGCTTTGAGAGAATGACCATCTTGAAAGTATTGATTGGACCTATCTAGAAGCAGGGGGATCTCTTCCTATTTTCTAATATCCTCTTTAATCTCCTTTTCAGAGTACTTTAGTTTTCTTTGTAGAGATGGGCCTTTTACTTCCTTGGTTAGATTACATCCTAGATATTTTATTTTTCTCATAGCTACTCAGGAAAGAGAAAATGAAAAGGATATATACAGGAAAGATGAAGTCAAATTATCGTTATTTCCAGATGACATGATACTCTGCCTAGGAAACCCCAGGTACTCCACCAAAAAGCTCTTAGAATTAGTAACCAGCTTTACTGTGAATAGCACTGTTTTCATAATTTCCTTATCATCAAGTTTATTGTTGGATGATGATTTTGTGTGTGGATCTTGTATTCTGCTATGTTGCTAAAGCTGGTTACTAATTCTAAGAGCTTTTTGGTGGAGTACCTGGGGTTTCCTAGGCAGAGTATCATGTCATCTGGAAATAACAATAATTTGACTTCATCTTTCTTGTATATATCCTTTTTATTTTCTCTTTCCTGATTGCTCTGCTCAGGCTTTTCTTTGTCCTTCTAGCAAGCAGATGTGTGTTCTCCTCCAACTGGGACAGGCTAGTTATCCAGAACGTGGACCTATACAGGCCTGTGGCACAGAGCGGCTGAGCTTTTAGACCCAACTTCTTGGGCCCTTCATGTACAGCTGTCTGTAGCTTCTGCTCAGTCTGGAGCCCCTGTTTTTACTCTGCCACCAACAGAGTGCTTTTAACTCATCCATCTACTTTGAGTCACTTTGCATATCACATTGATTTACTTCATTTTTTTCTGCTTCACTTTTCAGCTGCCTTGACTTTTCTGGACTTAAAATATCTTCCTATTAGCCTATGTTTTCCTACTGATTACAGTAGTTGTTCTTGAAATTTTTCACGCAAATGTAACTTCAAAGTGTTATTCCCCTACTGAACAACAGAAACCCCTGGAAATCAGGAAGATCATAGAGCAACCGGACTCTGCCTTCCCTCTCTGGTCTTAAACAACTTCTGGATTTCACTTTTATTTTAAGTCCACATCTGGAAAGTATTCTTATTATTTAATACAATCAATCAGCATTTGAATTCATTTCCATATTGGCTCATCATCATTGCATCTTCGGGGGATCCTCCTGAGACTTTTTCTTATCTTTTGTAAGTTCCATTAAATCAGATCTCTTGCCTGTGTGTCCTGTCATTTTCTAATTGTCTGCAACTGTCCATCTGTTGGGGTGACTGTGTGGAGTATAGAACTCTAGGCTGGCTGTAATTTAGAAGCAACAATCTGAAGACATTCTTTATGCTTTCTTTGCTCAGACTCCTGGTGTTGCCCTTTGGTCAGTGACCTATGCTCTTTTTAGTGGCACCTCAAGATCTTTTCTTTGTAGCTCATGTAGCTTCTAGCACTGGGTTTCCTTTTTATTTATTCTGCTTGAGATAAATCTAATTTCCTTAATCTGATGATTCATGCTTTTCAAATTCTAGAAAATTTATTGCTTCTTTTTAAATATTGTTTTCCACATTCTCCCTGTGGCCTCCCAATCAGACCCATGTTAAACCTGTCTGCCAAGTGTCCTTCACATTTCAGTGATACATTCCTGCTCACTATCTCTGTGTTTAAGCTCTTTAACTTTCCTTTTTGGGTGTTTATTTCCATAACAACTTGCTACCTATTTTCATATTTGTAAATTTACTGTCTTTCTTCAAAAGGCATCTGTTTCCCCCCGTTTCTTGTTAAATTTTCATTTTTGTAATCAGAAGTGTTCTTTCTTAAAAATTCTGGTGCTAGCTGTTAGCTATTTTCCATCTGGCATTTCCAACATCACAGTGAGTCTCTTGTCTCTGGGTTTTGTTGCCTCTCAGAGCGGTTTCTTGCTTAGAGCAATCTCTTTGTCCAATCTTGATTTGTGTCTGTTCCATAGGCTCAACTGGTATAACTTTTCCTCCAAGAAAACATGCTTCTACTTTTGCTGGAAGCCAATGGATACCATTGGTCAAGGGCCTTTTCTATTTAAGCATGGGTAGGGTTTGGGTGCAAATCAAAGTGTTGAGCCCTATGCAAGCACTTTCCTTCTGTCCAAAGCAGTCTTCATTGGTGTTGCTGACCTCCCTCCTCTCCTTTTGCTGCCTGCCCACTTTGGTCCTATGCCACTCCGTGTGGTCCGTGGTCTCAGAGTCCTGCACTCCAGCCTTGCATGCCTAGACCACCAAGGTTTCCAGGCTCTGGCCTCCAGTTCCCGGTCATTGATGATGTAGATATTTGTTCATTTTGAAAGGGAAAGTCCCTGGAGACTCCTCCTATGTTTTGTAATTCCACAGGTGACTCATTGTGGGTCATAGCTTCGTTTGTGGGGGAAGCTGCCAAAGCAGTCTCTCAGGGCTTCATCATGCACAACATAGGAGAACACTGTCAAAAACATTGATGATCTTTGTTGCACTCCAAATCAAGGATGAGTAAGCCAGGGGTGAAGAAATTATGTGATCTAAGGAACTTTAGGAGGGAAGGAGGAAAGGGAGGAATCCACATTCTTCTAACTCAGAAGCCACTTTCTGGCCAGTGGTGCCCTTGCTGATATCTGATGTCTTGGGAATTTAGGAAACTAAGCTGAATCCTTTCTTTCAACAGATAGCATGAGAAAAGAATCCCAAGTAGACATCTGAGCCTGTGTTTCTGGGGATTCAAGCCAACAGATGGCATCAGTGCCTTTTCATGCGTGGACCCTACAAATATCACTGGTGAACATAAACAACAAAGGTGGCCAGTTTGCCAACATCTGGTAAATTCCAGCGGAGGCTGGTATCCCTTCATTCATCCCTGCATTCTGTTTACTTTCATGTGTGCTGATTGCTTTGTATTCACAGACCAGGAGCACTGTAGCAAAGCAGCTGGACTCTGGCCCTGAGCCCTAACTTCTCGGAGGCTCAGCTGCTAAGTTGGCCCTGACCTGAGTGCAAGGGCAATTCTTTGATGTGTGCTTTGGGATTTGAATTCTGTCATCCAGTTTGTCTCAGTCATGTGGCTCTGCTACATTCCTAGATGGGTGAGTCTCCCCAATACAGTGCGTTTCTTCCTGTATTGTGTGTGGCTAACACCATAGGTTCAGAGATATGCTAGAACGGGGAATGATCAGCCTGAAGTTGCCTGGTAGAAACGGCTCAGGACAGAAAATTAGGGTTCCTGTTGCTCACCCCTGGCCCTCCCTGTCTTAGCCAGGAGGTTAGAGTACGTCTTGGGGTGGGGATGGAAATGGGAGACAGAGTAGCCGCCTTGGCCATCTGTCCAGGGATTTGCTGCTGAGGTTGTGCTTCTGCCCTATGAACTCACAGGGATGGAGGTTGGAAGGAGTCTGCTTTTCCTGGGTGTCTCTTGCAGGACTTTACAACCCCATCTGCAACCTGGGCCCCCTCTGGTACAAACTTGCCCATCCAAAGCTCCGGGCTCGAGCAAACAGTGCTTGGGTCCCTGGCGATTCTTATCTGTGCTCGGTTACTTCCCCTCCACTTCTCCTTCATGCCTTTGGTCCTTCTCTCAAGACTGGCTTCTCAGATGGGGGAATAGCAGAGCTAAGGTACCCTGCACACAATGACCTGCCCCTTACTTGTGTGCCTTTTGCCTCAAGGTCTCAACCGGCCAAGGCTCTGCCTCTGGATCCAAAAGGTTGAGTCTAGCTGGAGGTCTATAGTGAATCCATGGGTCTCACTCTCACTGAGCCCTGTGTGTGGCAAGGAGTCAGAGAAGGAAATCATGAAGTCCAGACTCTCATCTTAGGGTTACTAAGTGACGTAGGAGATCCTGCAGTTTCCAGGAGTCCTGGGAATACCTCATCCTGGAGAGCATTCAGATTTGACAAGCCTCCAGGTGAGGCAGACTAACAGAGGAGCTTTCAAGGCCCTGGAGATGGCAGAGGGCCTGGTTGAGGGAGGTCCAGAATTTGGCACAGACTCACTTTGTCACTCTAGGCTGGGCCATTATTCTGCTATGATGTCATTGCTAAGACAGACCATCTTCAACTGTGGGACATCCTTCATGAGCAGTTTTTGCCAGTGTTTATTCTTCTGCTTCTTTAGTTCTTAGGCAGTGATGGGCTATAGAATCAGCAGCATGTATTTAGATGGTTCTGGGCCTCAAGGGTGATGGCTGGGTGGGAGGGAGCAGGGAGGCAGGGAAGAAGGTAGAAGTGGGGAGATAGGTGTCTCTGGGAGCAGGAAGAGAGGTCAGCCAAGGCAAGGCACAAAGTTAATAGAGACCTACTAGGAGTCCCTGAGCAGGGAAAGTAGAAGTGAGGTGATTCTCTGTTCTTGGTGGCCAGAGCATCAACACTCAGAATACCTATGCTTTTCGCCTTCTACCTTATTTCCATTTTGACCTACATATTCTCCCTGTCTACCCCTTGTGGACTCCACATTGGATGCTCTTCCTGTGTTTCTAGCCCCTGGGAGTGGCTAAGCCTGCATACGCATTGCATCCTTTTGTCTGGACAGCCATCTGCTGAGTGTGCAACACTCTGATATTCCTCTAGCCAAGCAGGATGATTGTACTTGGAAGAAGTTAATCACCTTACCCAGAATCACAAAGAAGGAAGGACCTAGGTTTCAGCCCAGGCTTATCTAATGCCAAGACCTGCATGCCCACGCCCTCATCCACTGACCTCAGAAGGTTCAGTGGACCTCAGAAGGCTTGGGGACAGTAAGCCCATGGCTTAAGAATGAGGTCTGTTCTGGAAGAACATTCATAAATCAGATTCATTTGCAAACGTGACAAAGTGAATTTTATAGGTCTTTAACACAAATGTACTGTAAGGCATAAACACACCAACCCTCTCATCAGCACTGCTTTTCCTCTTGGGCATGCTGGCTCTGATGGGACACTGCACTACTGGACACTATTGCACTGCACAGTAAGGACAGCAGCACCACTGTGAGGTTGTCTGGCACACCCGTGAACTACTGCTGTCATTTTTTCCCATCTACATAATGCAAGGTCTCTTCCTATCAGTGAAAGATGACAACGGGGATGGTCATAAGTTGGGAACTTAGTGTGCCTAGAGTCTGTGTGGTTCTGGAGGTTACTGACCAGGGCTACCTCTCACAGAGAGGCTGCCAGCACCCAGCTAGGGGAACTGCTGTTCTACAGAGATGTAGGCCATGGTGGCTACAGCATGAATGCACCTAAAGCCAGTGACAGCAGTTCCTTGTCTTCTCATGTGTCTGGCTGCCCATGTGACATGATGCCTAGAAGAAGCATTGTCTATGGGGCGCAGGAAGTGTAGAAGGCAGCAGCCACGTAAGAAAGGAGGGGGGTCATTTCTGTGATGGGAGAATCAGGCTGATGCGCACTGTGGGAGGCACAAGGGTTCCCTGAGGGTGTCTGCGGCCTAGCACCGATCATGAACAGGCAGAAAAGCCTTAGCTCAGCCAGAGCCTGGCAGGGAAGGTGCATCTCAGAAGGCTGGGTGCAGGGTGCTCTAGACCTGAGCTGACCGTGGTTTTGTCCTCTTCACCTCTCCAATCCACTGAATGGCTAGGGAGCAACCACCAGGCCCAGGGCATCTTCCTGGAGCACAGTTTTGTCTCTGTGGGCCACAGTTCCTGGGGAGGAAAGGTGAACTCACCTCAGGCTTCAGGAGAAGGATCAGGCCTCTCTAAAGCTGTCTTACTAGCCAGAGTACCAGGGAAGCCCTCTGGCCTCTAAGTCAGCAGATTCTAGTAAGAAAGCAGACCCACTTTCTAGAAGGAAGCCCTATAGTCTGTCTAAGGAGTTTGCTAAGACTCCATTCTCCTGGCTAGCGTAGATGAGATCAATATGGTGCCATGAGGAGATTCAAGACTCTTTCATGTCCCTGTCCTAGAGTTTCCAGCCTGGATAGAGCCCCAGTGTCCACTGGGCTGTATTGCTGCTTTTTAGTTATTTTTAATAAGACCTTCCCTCTGCATGGTCACATCTCTTTGTAACTCACTCCCTCTTTTCAGTTTTGGGACTGCAGTTAAAATTTGGCGACAGAAAGATTCTGGTACACTGTTGTTCCTTATTCTCTGATTATTTTTTCTTGACAATATTTACATTTTTATTAATATAAAATTGTAGGGCATCCACAAATGTTCTGCAGAATACAACTTCATTTTCCTTCTTTCTTTCTTCTGACCCTCTACATTGTATGCATACCCCTGTATCACTCTGCCTGTTTTGGCTTCTCTTAAATTTGAGAGGTTTTCTTCAATATCCAGTGATCTCTGATCGTCCCTTCATATTTAAGAGAAACTCACATGAAGCTAATGGGAAACCCCATGGCATAGCTAACTGGCTGGTAACCATGGGGCTGGAGCTCAAATTTGTGTTAATGTAAGACTCACACTGGAGCCTGTTAAACGCCACTAGCTGGACCTCTCCCCAGTGACCATGCTGACCACTTGACCACACTCTGAAGAGCACTACTGTCAAGTGCTGGTCCCTAAAGATCCAAAGCCACATCATCCCCTGACTCTGGCTGAGTGCTGCCCAGAGAAGGTGAGAATTGGGACTCTCATCATTACCAAGAAGTTCCTCTCAGTTCCCCTGGGTCCAGTCTCAACCCCTGTCCCCCAAGTTGTGTTCACTTTCTCAGCCTACCTTATCTTCTAGGTGAATCCTACAGAGTTTTTGAGAGATTCAACCCACATGAGGTGGTGGGCATAGGATGCAGCTGTGGCAAGTACTGAGGAAATTCTAGTGGTGGAGATGGTGAATAATATTCCTAAGTCATAGAAAACAGGAGAGTCTGACTGGGATTGGGAGGTGGAACTAGGCTGGTCCTGGAGGTGTGTGTCCCTTTTAGGCCCATAGTGAAGCTTGGAGGGAAACGCACGTAAGCAGAAGAACTCATCTCTGCAGCATCCACAGCTCGAACAAGCTTCCCTCTCATGGGATCCCCATCTTCCTGGGGATGGCGCAACCCCAGTTGATGGTGTTCTTTGTGCCACTAGGATTCGTGGGGAGCACAGCCACAGCCAAATGGGTGGGCTTTCTCCCAAGCCTTTGTCTTCTGCACAAGTCTGCTGAGGGGGATCCCTGACTTATTTAAGATCCTGGTGGCCCTGCCCCTTTCAGGACAGCCCTCATGCCACTGTTTCTTTCTTTTTGTTTTCAAATTTAAAATTGAAATAATTTTGTGTTCAAATCATATTTTAGAAGTAGAGTATGTTTCTGCTGTGCTATTAACTCTGTCAAACTGAAACTTAGCTGTATTAACTATGAAACACTTGAAAAATTTGAATGTAAATCACATTTTCAAAATAAAAAGCAGTCTTAACACACATCAAATTTTAGACACCAACATATTTTGTCCAAGTATAGTGCTTATATCAAAAGGGAACCTTTTAAATATGTGTAAAGAATTGTAATAATTTCTCAAACTGTTCTAGTTGTACAAATACAAATATTTCTGAATGTGACTTTTAGGGTTTACAAAAGCTGATTGGCAAAACAATAAAAATCCTTGCTTTTTAAAGTTCTTAGATTTTTTTCATTATCTGTGAATGGACAAATATCTGCGCTTCCGGTGACCCTTCCTTCTTTAGGCAAGTTCACCAGATTTTACATTTCCCAATACTGACCAAGTATTGCTTGTCAATTCCTAAAAATTACAGATCAGAAGGAAAATTCTAGAGAAGGTGTTCACACCTAAACCAGGAAAACTCAGACACTGAGCTCTATAACCACACTGCCCAGGCCTCACGAGCCGCTAACTGTTCTAGTCCCTTGGCGTGGGCCCTGTCCCCTTCTGGAGCTGGCGAGGCCTGAAGGTAATGCTTTACTCTAATCCTGCTACTCAGAGTATCATCTGTGGCCTGGAAGACTCCTGACATCACTGAGGAGCCTGCTACAGAGGTGGAATCTCATGCCTCACCCTGGACTTGCTGAATCAAAATCTAAATTTTAACACCAGATCCATATAATTTACATGTATGCTACAGTTTTAGAAACACAGTCTCAACAATGCATTTTAAATTACAAAGTGGGATATGAATAGTAGAAATGGTTGCTAATACAGTTGTTATTGTGGAAATGAGTGTCTCCCACATGTATTTTCTTCACCACTTCAGGCTGTTGGCTTGGAACCATTGTGCTACCATCATGGGTAACACGGTTGTGATGCAGGCTGCTGAGTTACTGGTGGAGGGGTCTTGGGAGCCAGAATGGAGTCAGCTAGAGGGCTGCATTTCCAGGTGGATTTTTGGGACATTGGTACGGCATGAGACTGGATGCAAGCCCTGCAAACATAGCATGTACTATCGGAGCACTGAGATGAATGTGGCTCTGAAAGAAGTGAGAGATTTCCCACCTCCAGAACCTGATTTTCTTCCCCACAAAATCTGTCCCTTGCCTATTTCAGTGAAAGATGCTATCATCTCCCTGGCCAATCTACCCAGAAGTTTCCATGTCATCTGGGTTTCTTCTTGTTTCATGATCTTCATCCCATTAAGCTCATTTCCAAATTCCACCATTTGTGACTCCTCTTTCTTCCATTTCCACCACCATTACAACCACCATGACCACCACTATGACCACTACCAACACCACCACCATCACCACCAAGGCCACTATGACCACCACCACCACCACCACAACCATCATGGCCATCATCATGACCACCACTATGACCATGACCACCACCACCATGACCACCACTATGATCACTACCAACACCACCACCATCACCACCAAGACCACTATGACTATGACCACCACCACCATGACCACCATGACCACTACCACCAAGGCCACTGCCCTTTCTTATTTGGACTTCTACCCCTATTGCTTCCATAGTTCCACTGCACACCCTTTGCTCATTCCCCAAGGCCTAGAGAAAATGGGTCTTATCTTCTCTTTATTGAAATCCCTTCTACCTGTACCTGTTCACTTGAGCCCCTGGGGTGTTCCTAGACTGGTCTCTGCTTCTCAGCAGCCCCATGTGGCCCCTCTTTTCCACATCCTATGACAACCACACTGATCTTTCATTGTTCAGAGTGTGATGAGTCTTTGCATCATGTGTTAGAGTTTGACTTTGAGTCTTTGTGTTCCCTCCTCTGAGTGCTCAACTTGTTCTTATCCTTTGGGTCTCAGCTAACCTCTTGCATCTCCAGTACCCTCTTGCCCCAAGTTCCCTTCTTCCATTATAAGTGGGCAATCATTTTGCATGGTTGCTTTCATGTTTTGCTTTCTCTGTCCCCAGAGAATGGTAGGGTTGGCTCAGGTTTGTGTTGTTCCCTGCTGTGTCTCCAGGTTCTAGCTCAGGGTATGGCATGGTGGAGGCATTCAGGGGACACTTACTATGACTACTGAGTATCTGATGAATGTAGGCATGGAGGAACACATTTACTCCCCTGCAGAGCTGCTCGACTACACAATACTGTCTGGAATTCACCTCCTGCTGAATAAAAAAAAAATGTTCACTTTTTAATTCTAAGCTCATCGTGTTTACACGGACTGCTGAATGCATTGTTATCTATCAATCAATCATCTATCTATCTATCTATCTATCTAAAAGAAATCACTTTAAAACAGAATTTTAGGGTTTGATCTTGAAGACCTTGTATGCTTTGTATTTCTAGTCTTTTCCTGACCTCATTCTGATTCTGGAAAGGGCGGTTCCCTTGCAGTTTCATCCCTCCTGGGCTTCTGCATCCCTCCTGTGGGAAGTCATGGGAAACCCAACACAACCTCACCATTAATTAGCAGGAGAGAAGGCTGCCTGATATAAACAGACAGAGCCTTGGAAACAGGAAACAGAAAAATGTGCAGCAGGACCAGGCTCGTGGGAAGGAGCTATGGAATGAAAAAGAATAATTATGCTGCTTTCACGTAATGTTGTTAATCTGTAGTCCATTATCATCTAAAGTGTCTGCTTATTGAAGTGCGCGTGCTCAGAGCCACTCCTTGCTCCAGTGCCATTGCAAGTGTGAGAGCCCGGCTCCCCATCCATCATAATAATTAGTTTGTCATAATTTTCTGCCCTTCTTGGCTCTGCAGTGAAAAGATAGAAGAGGCATTTAAAGTTACTCAGGAATTGTTCCCCAAATTTCTCCTCTGCTCTTTATGGGAACAGATAGCTGCATTTCTGCCCCACTTATTTTATGTTTGGCCCGCGATTATGAAGTGTATTTTATCTGGAAGTGTGTAGCTTTAATTTTCATGTTCTACTCGGAAACATCTCGCAGCTCTGTTCTGTTTCAGCTGCATAGTATATAAAGAGAGTGCACGCCTCTCTCTCCACTCAGCCGTCACCCATCGAAGTTAATTCGAACTTCAGCACCAACATTATGACTTCAAAGACGGCTGCACATACACTACGAGACTATTGTCTCTTGGTGCTGACAGATGGTTTTTCTCCTTCCTTCCTTCCTTCCTTCCTTCCTTCCTTCCTTCCTTCCTTCCTTCCTTCCTTCCTTCCTTCCTTCCTTCCTTCTCTCTCTCTCTCTCTCTCTCTCTCTCTCTCTTTCTTTCTTTCCTTCTTTCTTTCTTTGTATTTTAGGGCAGGCTCTACATGGTGTTCAGGGTCTCACTACTGGATTGTACTCATAGTGATTCTCCTGTTTACAGCCTCCAAAAAGCTGGGATTATAGGCACGCACCACTACGCCCCATTTCAATTGCCATCTCAGTGCACCCCGGGAGCGGGGCCAGCTCGAACCCCTGGCCCCTGAGCCTGCTTGCAGGTGCTGTAATCCACTGAGCTTTTGGCCAGTTTCCCCACCCCCTTTTTTTGTATTTGGTTTTTCTTGTTTTACATCGCATTTCACACAGCAACCAGGAGGTGTAGAAAGGCAGAGGCCATCTACAGGCCCATTTGGCAGACCGCAGAGCACAAAGATCCACTGCCTGGCTCCGGGCCACACTGCTGGAGCAGGGCGATACCTGGAGTTAGAGCCAAAGCAGTTGAAGAACTTGTCAGTTATTCTTTCTTTATTTAAAAAAAAATTATTCATTTTAATGAGAAAAAAGATAAAATACCAATGAAACAAGTTTGGGGCTGGGGAGATGGCTCAGTGGAATAAGTGCTTCCCTGGCAAGTGCAAGGGCCTAAATTCAATCCCTGATTCCACCACAAAAAAAATAAATAAACAAGTTAGTAGGATGTGTATAGTAATTAATACACTGTATAATGTTGTCTTCTTAGAATTTATTCTCAGGACAAGATACAAACATGATATCTTGTCCAAATGATAGTAGTATGAACTTATATTCTCAGTGAACTAAGAGAAAGTAGCTGTATATCTATCCTAACTCTCTTGTGTGTGTGTGTGTGTATATATATATAATTTCTCCCCTTTTTTTTCTACAACAAAACTGTCCTTTATCTATACTTTGTGAAGTTAGTAACTCATGACACTAGGTTGCCTAGTAACCGATAGCTAACCTTAACCAGCCAGGATGTTCATCTCAGGACTGAGGCAGTTTGTTTGCTTCAGGCACTGGGCCAAGTCCCACCTACCTATATTTGATGGATTTCCTAGCTTCGGGGCTCCCAACATAACCCCTTTTTTTGTGTTGTTTTTTCAGAGATGGGTGTTCTACTGCAGTTAGAGAAGCTGTATTTGGAGAAATCTTTAAAGGACCTTTTCATACTTGAAACCAGTCTAAAGATTGTAGGTGCTTGAATTCAACAAAAGAACCCAATATAGTCCAATAGTCCATAATAGTAGTGAGTTATCAGCACAACTGGAAATTTTTCCAAGTTGTTGACTCGAGCCTTTCACAGCTCAGCATATGAATATGGCTTTACTTTTTATACCTTGCGATTACATTTTTCTGCTGGATGGTTAATCAAGGTAAAGCAAGACCTATATAACTGAAAATGTAACTTTCGTATGTTACAAGCTCAGTCAAATGCCCTGAAGATTTACCCTGAAACCCTTTACCACGGTTCATAGATCCTTTGTCAGTGTCAGCCGTCTGGATGAGTCATAGCCATTGATTGACCTATTTGCTCTCTATGAAAGCCTGAGAGAAATTGTCCTGCTACAGTGTTTCATGAAGTTTTATTTTTAAGTTTCTGTGTAAAAATATATAATTTTTTGACATTCTTTAGGGATTTAAATTTTAGAATATCCATGGTTGTTGGAAAATAGCAGTTCTATGTTATGTCTAAGGCATTTGATATTAAGACAGAGAGTGATATGAAGCTCAACTGACTCTGTTACAGGGTAATAATATCATTAAGCTTCTCTTCTGGATGTTTGACAACTAAAGTTTGCAGACTAAAAATTAGAGAAATAGAGAGGCTATAAGGATAGCCCATATTTTGGCCCTAGCCCTTCAGTGACATTAGAGAACCTGTGCTGTGACATCCTATAACTCAGTAGTGCCCCAAATTTCCTGACCAAGGAGACAATGGGGCCACAGAGGAAAGTGGCTGATGACGCAGAGTGTGCCAAAGGAGAGTCATCTGTGGTCACTCTTTGTTAGGCTTGCTGCTGTGAACGGAAGTACAGCTTCCTGTGGTGGAGAAGGGGAAAATTTGTTGGGGTTTATGGTCTATAATTGAGGTTCCCCCAGGGTCTTCCAAGCCAGCAGGATCAGCACAACAGCACTAAGGAGATTATTAGACAAATAAAGTTTCAGCCCCCACCCTGGACTTATGGACTTGGTGGAATCCAGGACTCTGTGCTTGAGCCAGCTTCCTGGGTGATCCTGATTGCAAGTGAGAGTTTGAACACCAGCTCTGTGGGAAGAGGCTGGGGGAATTCAGAGGAGAACACAGAGCCATGGCAATGAGTACCAGGGCAGATGGCCAGAGCCAGACTGCTGGGTTCCTACACAGCTGCACAAAGAATTTGTTGAGCACTTACTGTGCATCAGCCTCTGTGCAGGGACTTGGATATACGTGGGAAAATCAAATAACCTGTGCTTGTGGGGCACTCCATGCTCTGTCTTACACTGGTGAAGCTTGTCTTAGCTACTTTTCTGTCACTAAAACAAAATACTTTGGCACCTGCAACTTCAGGGGAGGGCTTATCTTGGCTCCTGAGCTTAGGATGTTGTCCACTGAATGCAAGGCAGAGAGAGGATGGTAGCAGGCATGGAACAGGAAGCAGAGAGAGGGGCAGAAGGCAAGAGCACACCCCTTCGAGTGACCCCATGGTGACTCACTTCCCATCAGGCCCCGCTTCCTAAGAGCACATTCGGTTTCTGACTTCACAGTGCATTAGTCCACTAAGGAGGACAGTGGCACCATAATGCAATTATTTTGTAAACACCTGAGAATCTGGTGGGGCGGAGGTATTGTGGAGTGAAACTGACAGTGCTGTCTCTTGCCCAGGAGTTCTCTGAGAGGGAAGCTGACATCTGGCCATGCATTCTGGGCTCCATGTTCCTTGCTCCCCTCCTCCTCACACGCTCCGTTGTCCAGTGCTATTGGCAGACTGGTGGTGCCTCCTCTTGCCAGTGTCTTTCTGTGACCCGGGACCTCAAACAAAGGCACTACTTCTTAGAGACCCAAGGCACACACAGGCATCCCCAGGTGGTTAGCACAGACCTCTAAGTGTCCTGCTCAGAAGAGTCCAAGGAGTCCCAGGCCCTGATGTTGGGCGTCTACTGGTGAACTGTCCAGATATTGTCATCATTTTGGGCTCAAATGCCCTGAAAATAAACATACTCTGGGCACCGTTTGAGAGTCCTCCAAATGGATACACACAGCTGGCTCAAAGAGGAGGATCTTACAGGATGACTCCAAGCAGTATAGATGGAGTTCATTTACAGATGCCTTCATGTTAAAGGTCTATTGCTCTGGGAGGGTAGAATACAGTGGGGATAGGGGCTCCTCTGGAATTCTCCTGCCCTTCACTTATTGCTCAGAAAGAAAGAACAACTGGGGTGGGGGAATGAAAAAGAAAAAAATATATATATTAAGTTTAGGATTATATATATTATAATATATATATTATATATTATATATAATCCATATATATAATCCTATATATTGAGCTTAGGATTATATATTATAATATATATTATATATATA
>PVKA01038480.1:0-19957 GCA_004027165.1 Ctenomys sociabilis
AAAAAAAAAAAAAAAAAAAAAAAAAAAAAAAAAAAAAAAATTTTCTTTCAGGATTTTAATAGAAGTTGGATAATATGTAGATGTCTTTAAAAAACCATAGACAGTTTTGGGAGGGCCGGGGAGATGGCTCAGTGTTTGAATAAGTGCTTCCCTGGCAAGTGCAAGGACCTGAGTTCAATCCCTGGTTCCGCAAAAAAAGAAAGAAAAAAAAAAGGTAGTTCAATGATACAGATTCATCTACTACAAGAACATGGATATATTTCATTTATTTTAGTGCACTTCATTTTTTTCGATCACGTTTTTACAGTTTTCGCTGCACTTTAGTGTACTTCATTTTGTTCGATCAGGTTTCTACAGTTTTCATGTATAGTGAAGTTGAATCTCTTCATTAGAAGACAAACTAAACAACTCAAAATGGATTAAAAACTTAAATATTTTATAATTATAAAATTATAAAATTCATTGTGGCAAGTGGAGAGAGATTTCTACATATTAATTTCTGCAATGATTTCTTCACCAGGACAATATACACATTGGAAATAAATCCAAAATAGTCATCTGAGATTGTATCAAACTAAAACTTATCTCCAAGATAAAGCAACAAATTAACGAAGTGAAAATATGGCCTGTGCAATGGTATAAAATGTTCAGAAGGGACCTTAAAAGAATTAGCATTCAAAATATAAGAGTATACTTCAACTCTGTAGGAACTAGATGCATAGGTCAGTCCAAAAATGGGTGGAAGACCTGAACAGGCATTGCTCAGAACCATACTGATGGTTTCCAGTATATTAAAAGTTGATCATCATTAATAATACTCACAGAATCAAGATCAAAGCTGCAAGATACCACCTCATTTGCATTAATATGTTATACGTGCATTATGTTGGTAAATGTTTTTAGCATGATGAATTGGAATGCTTATCTGTTGTTGAGGAGAATATAGTTTCCCACAAGGTCCTGAGTTCAAGCTTCAGTACTGAAAAAAAAAAAAAAAAAAAAAAGTAAAAAGGCCAGGCCAAATAGCTTATCGCATTAAAGGTGCAGTTGCCTGGGGTTCAAACCTCAGGCCTTCTGTGCCTGCCCCACCCCCAGGGCATGCTGAGACAGAGATTGAGACTGGATGTGGTGGTACACACCTGTATTCCCAGCTCTTTGTAGGCTGCAAACAGTCAGATCACTACAAGTCTGATCTAGTAGTGATATCCTGAACACCTGTAGATCCTTCCCCTAAAAGTACAAAAAATTATTAAGTAATATTGTGAACATTAAAATATATAAAAGGAACAGATATCATATTAAATGTTCTTAGCAATACACATGCACACACATATAAGAGCAGATGAGTATTTTCAAGGTAATATATATGTACAGTACCTTAGCTATAATGATAGTGTTATGGATCGATATGCATATCCAAATTCATCAAGATGTGTACATTGGACAGAAGTTCTGACAATGCTGTGTGTCCTCAAAGGACATCTGTAAGGAGAAAGTCAATGCTAGGAGGTAGCTGTTGGTTATGTGAAGCAGGAGACACTGATATGTTTAGTGTTTTATACAAACAAAGTACAAAAAAGGTGGGGAATTATTTCTCTGTCAGTTTTAAGCTATAGAATTTACTCTATTCTCATCTCCTCCCATGTGCTGAAAAGTAACTACCATTCAACATGTTTTAAAGAGGGCTTATGAGATTTTTGTCTAGAGTTTTATCTTATTTCCTTTAATAATGCTAAAATTACTTTCACAGTTTTACAAGTGGAGTGTGTGAAAATTGCAGTCTAAAGTTAGACAGTGCCATCGGGACTTAAGTGTGTCTGGATGGTTACAATAACAGCTCCTTCATGAAGTATTAGGCTCCTCTGAAAAAGATCTCTGGATGCATTGTTTTTCAAAATCAGTACCTGAAGTGATAAGTACACATACTCAAAACAAATGGATATTAATTTTTTTTACCATGTTTGCTCAGGAAGAGCATTAGTGCCAGAAAACAATATAAAACTTATTTAAAATATTATTATAAACAAATGACCTGAAATATAAGCATATATTAACAAAGCTACATCTTAAAGTTTTCTCACTGTTGAAAGTAAAGACTTTACTGTTGCAAAAGGCAACTGGGGACTCCCTGTAGATGCTAATGTCAAGATTATCTAACAATAAATTAAGTATGATGTTAAATTAAAAGGAAGCATTAAAGTTTCACCTTACGTTTGTTACATAATTCCACAATTAAAGGAAAATGTACGGATATAGAGATAAGCCTTCTTAGTAGGTTAATATGACCAAGAGAAATATTGTAGTTGGCTTTATAAATATAACTTCCCTAAAATAATTTGTGTATGAATAATGCTTCCAGACATCGTGCTGTGGCTTGTGGTTCTATTCAGCTCCAGTCTTCTTTCCTGATCCACGTGATGTCGTTAAACTTTATTTTTTAGGAGAAGGTACCTAAGAAGACAAAAAGCCAATTTTAGGGAAGTTATGGGGAAATGGCATAAGTTATAAAACATCTACTTCTTATAAGACTATAGTTTTATATTTGCTGCTGATATAAGCAATTTATCATGAAGATAATTTTTTTCCCCTCAGGACTTTGGTGGCTTACAATGGATGTGTATAAAGAATTTTATTGATCTTGAGACTCTGTTGTTTGATTTGTTCTCAAAAAGGAAATTGGCAAATTTGACTTCTCAGGGTATCTTCTGAACTATAAAATATATTCCTAGGTTATGAAACCTCTATCATGTAGAGATTCCTGCATTTCCCTTATTGACTGTCTTCTAAGATTTTTAGATGAAACATAGACTTATTTCTCAATGAAATATGTACTATTAAAATGATAAGAATGGTTCAATTACCTTATGCAATTTGGGAAAATAAGTTTATGAAATTTCTCACTGTAGGTTTATAATTCTTCTTTAGAAAAGATATCTTTAACTTCTGATATAATTTAAACATAAAGGCAATTAATCTCTGAATCTTAAATACCAGTACTAACTTTTATTTATTTATGTTTGCTTCTAGGAGTGGAAATTATAATATTATTTAAAAATCTACATGTAGACGTGGATATTTACCATTCTTTTGCCAATTTCTAAAGTTCAGAATTTTAAGAGAGATTCTTCTACTTAAGGAGATTTAACAAAAAGATTAAGGATTGTAGTTAGGTCTCTGATGTCATAAGCACCCTGCTTATTGGAAACACACCCTATTAAAGGAGGAAGACTTGGCTTTCGAAGGCGCAGAGAAATGAAGTGCTTAAACCAAACTGAGGTTGGCAATAATGTTTTTACTAGCAACTAGTTACCAAATTCTTGGTGTGGTGGTTGCTACTTTAGCTCTTCGTTCTATTTATGTTATAGATAGTATGATGGATGAGTCTAGTGAAAATTCTTTTCTATAACCTATCAAGTGTTTTATAGGTCATGTAAAAGATCTGAACACAAACTTTTATAAACAGCGATACAATTGCCTCCCCAGTAGGAGTCAATTTTAATATACATGGAATTTGCTCAACACAGTGCCTAGCACATATGTAATCACCAATTAGTGTTTACTATTCAATCTAGCGAATTATGTTTTGTTATTCTCAGAATTATCCAGATATGATGCTAACACTAACATTGGCATAACACCAGCTGAGTCTACTCTTGTGAGCTGCAATGATAGTGAGACTTGAACTGCACTTCAATCACTTGCTTATTATGTCTAAAGTCCATGATGCATATTTACTGGAAAACTTCTAGAATTATGTTTCAGTCTTCTCTCTAGCTCAGAAGTTTAAAGTATTCCTCACTATAATAGAGCCCATTGACTTTAGCTTGTTACTTTTGCACTGATAACATCATTAAAAATATCTCAGTCCTTTCAATCTAATGTTTTAACATCCCTCTTATACGTAGTACAAGACACATGTAGCATATTATATACAGCACATGTAGCTGTGTGGTGGATTGACAACTGGTAATCAACTTGTAACACTTAGCTGAATTGAACCAATATGATGCTGGGTGTGTGGGCTCACTCTCAGATGGTAGATAGATGCATAAGAGGCAGAACCAGAGAATACAGGCTGCCTGGACCTGTCGGTTCTGTTGGAGGGCCGTGTCACACTGGCTTTCCTGATGAACTCAGCTAATCTCTTCGTGGAAGGACCTTGGGACCTTGATGTCCATGAGAAGGGCTGCGGTTCACTTTGGGTGAGCTCTGGTCCTTACTCTGACAGGAAGATGGTACACAGCTCAGTCTCATGAATAAAGCTTGTCACATGGCTTTTCCTGATAGAAGCTCAGCTTTCTTCATCATCAGAGGAACTCAGGACCTCTGTCTTTTTTTTCCCAAAATTTTATTGAAAAAAAAAATAGCAATGAGACAGTTTCAAATCAAATTAGTAGGACAGGTTCAATAATTAACACATTGCATATTGTTTTCTTAGTGGTTATTTGTTGTACAAGATGCAGACATGATATTCTGTTTACAAACACTATTAGAGTAGATCCCTCTATTCACTGAATTAAAAGAATGTAGCTGCATATCTGTCTTAATTATTTTGAATATACATATACAAAATGGTCATGTATTTGTATGCCCTTTCTTGTTTAGTTTTATCATTTAAATATTGTAGATGTGTGAATTCAGTAAAATATTCTAATGTAGTCCAAGAGTCCACAATAGTTTTGGGTTTTCCTTATATCTGGCAATGCCAGAAATTGTTGATTTGAGTCTTTCACAGCTCAGCAAATAATATGGTTTTACTTATTATACTTCATTTTTATACTTTTCTGTTGGGTGATTAAGAACAAGGTAAAGCAAGACCTATGTAACAAGAATTGTAGCTTTTGTATCTGATTAAGGTCAGTCAAATCCCCTCAGGATTTATCCTGAGACCCTGTACCACAGTTTGTAGATTCTTTGTCAGTGGCAGCCATGTGGATGAGTCACAGTCATTGCTTGACCAATTTGCTCTCTGTGAAAGCCTGAGAGAATGTTTTCTCTCTATGTGACTCTCACTGGGTACATTCTACATCATCAATCACTTTCCTCTTTGGCCCCTTGATCAGAAAATTTGGAACACAACTGAGTTGCATGAAGTTACAGTACAGGCTCTCATATGTCATGAGTCTTAATTGACCTTGAAAGGCTAGGGCCAAAATGTTGGCTGCCCTTACTGCCCTCCATTATCTCTAATTTTTGGTCTGCAAACCTAGGTTGTTAATACTCTAGAAGAGAAGCTTATTCTTACTATGGTCAACCTAGGCTGCTGAGCTTAACCTCACTATCTGTCTGAATATCAAACATGTTAGGCTTAACATGGAATAGATATTTTTATCAAGTATTGATATGTTAAACTTTAAGTCCCTACAAAATATAATGTAAAAAATTTAAAAAATTAAAGTACATTTTAAAAATAGGAATAAACAATTATATATGTTTACACATAGGTTTATTTTATTTATTTATTTTAATTTTATTTTTGTTTTATTGAAGTACAAATATCAATGAGACAGTTTTAAGATACCTTGACAAGATGGATTTGACAAATTAATACATTGCAAACTGTTTTCATAATGTTTTGTTATCGTAGAAGGTGCATACATGATATTATACTTACAGACATTATTATACCATATGCCTTTTATCAGTAAAGAGAGTGTAGCTGTTTGCGTATCTTATTTTTTTATACCTGAATTGCGTCAAAGATTCAATAATTAATACTTTCTACCTTGTTATTTTCCTAGTGGTTGTCCATAGTACTAGAAGCTGGCATAATATCCTTTCCAACCACCATTAGTGCAAATCTTACCTCTCATAGAATTATGTAGAAGCACAGCGTTATCTATCCCAACTGTACTGTCCATACACACACATCATGATTCTTCCTTTCTATATCCCTTCCTTTCTCTACACCTGTCAAAGATGGGCACTCCATTGTCATTCAACTAACTTAGGTGCTTGAGCTCAACAGCACAATCCAACACAGTCCAGCATTCCACAACAATAGTGAGTTATCCGAAGAAGTTGTCGACCATAGCCATTTACAGCTCAACTTATTATTATGGCCCTGCAATGTATACTTCATTTTTATACTTTCCTGCTGGATGGTTAAGACTTAGATAGAGCAAGACTTATATACCAACACACATACTTTATGTTTCTTATGAGGTCAGTGAAGTCCCCTCAGGGTTTATCTTGTAGTCCTGTACCTTATTCTATAGATCCTTTGTCTGTGTCATCCATGTGGATGAGTCACGGCCAATGCTTCACAAGTTTGCTCTCTGTGAGAGCCTGAGAGAAAGTTTTCTTTCCATGTAACTCTCCCCAAGCACACTATAGAACTTCAATCTCTTTCTTCTGTGGCTCCATAATCTCCTTGTTCAGAAAATTTGGAGCTCACCTGAGTTTCATGATATTGCAGTACAGGTTCTCCTATGTCCTGAGTCTTCGCTGACCTTGAAAGGCTAGAGCCAAAATGTTGGCTGGCCTTGTGGCTCTTCTATTTCTCCAACTTTGATCTGTGAACTTAGGTTGTTAACCATCCAGAAGAAAAGCTGATTAGCATCCTGCAGCATGTGCCATTCACTTTGCCTTATCTGACTCAATTGATTTTAGTTGTTGTTGTACGTTTCCATTTGTATTTCTGCTTTTTGCTTGTTATACTAGAGAGACTATATGATATTTACAAATGTGTGTCTGGTTTATTTCACTTATGAGTATATGTTCAAGTGGCATTCACTTCAGTATAAATGCTTCAAGCTTATCATTCTTAATAGCTGAGTAATACTCCATTATATAGAAATACCACATCTTTTTTAACTATTCCTCATGTGATGGACATCTTGGTTGTTTCTAAGATTTTGCTATCACACATTGTGCTGCTATAAACATAGGTACACATATATCACTATGATAGAATGTTTTCAGTACCTTTGGATAAATTCCCAGTAGAGGGATAGCTGGCTTGAATGGGATTTCCAGTCCTACTGTTTTAAGCAGTCTCCACATTGATCGCCACAATGGTTTTACCAGTCAGTGGAGAAGTGTTCCCTTTTCTCCACAACCTCACCAACATTTGTTGTTGGTTGATTTCCTTATGATAGCCATTCTTTCTGGAGTGAGATAGTATCTCAGTGTTGTTTTTATTTGCATTTCACAGATGAGTAGCGATGTGGAGCATTTTTTCATATATTTATTCGCTTCTTTAATTTCGTCCTGAGAAGTGTGTATTCATCTCAGAAGAAATCTAACCATATACAGCATTGTAGCAGGACAGTTCCACAACACTCTTTTTCCTGTCTCCTACCTTCATTCACCACCCACCTTCTTTTTAAGCAAACATCTACCTGAGAGATAGCTCATTAGCAACCGGCACATCTTGCTAAGGATGGCTTTAGTTCCTTTCAGGGGAGCTCTAGTTCTTACCTTGAGTTTTGGTCCTTGGCCACAGTGAAGATCCCTCAGCCTGCTAACACAGATCCTTCTCCCTGCTGGCACAGACTTTCTAGTTTGCACCACTGAAGTCTGGGCCTTCCCAAGCCATATCCATGTGGGCTGCATGCGACATTTTCATGAGCTCTAGGCCTTCAGCTGGGCTTGTGGGAGACACTGTCATGAGCTCTGTGCCTTCAGCTGGACTCATGCAGGACATTCTTGTGGGATCCAGGCTCTCAGATGATTCTTTGGTCTTTAGTGTGTGGACAGATTTTCTGTACTCCTTGTATATATTTTTCAGTCACTACTATAATCTTATAAAATATGTGCCCTGTATTAAATTGTTCCCTTTCAAAAGCCCCAAAATACAACATAAAATATGTAATATAGTATATATATATATATATATATATATATATATATATATATATATATATATATATGCAATTTTTGGTTAATGAAATAAAATTTTAATAAACTCTCAACTCATAAAACCTGTCTAAAAGAGAAATGGAATTTACTCCACTTTCATTGCCAAAACATAGTCTCACGTCTCCATAAAACTGTGTAAGAGGCTAAGATATGTACTTAAAATATTTACTTATAAGTAAGTAAAGAAAATAGACTTTGGAGACTATGTAAAATATCTGAGCCTTACAAGGTAAAAATCTGAGGTCATCTGAGTATGTAAAAGAAAAATGTCAAAACAAAATGTGTATAGCTAAGCTCATAAGACACCAGTGAGACTGATATGCATTATTAAATTAAGAAAGTTAGGTAAAAGTAACCACAAAAATGCTTAAAAAATAAAAATGTTATTTCAGAAAATATGACTCTGAAATTGCAATATGTCTAAGGTATTCAACTCCCAGAACCTACAAGTGTGAATGATAAGCACATTCTGAGGTCGGAGTAACAGGGCCTGTTGTAGAGATTTGAAGAGCAGAAATCACCATACATGGTGTTTCTTTGCTACTGGGAATTAAAATTAGGACCTTGTGGTTATCTAGCCCTTACTTGGAGTTTTGAGGAAGGGTTTCCTTTCCCCACCTCATGGAAAAGATTTTTAATGTTTATAAGATGCTGGGTGAGTAAAACACCATTATCACTCTGAGAACGTCTCAGCGTACGTTAGTCAGCCTTCCTCTTACTGAAGTACAGTAACTAACACCTGTACTTTAAAGAAGTCTAATTTGATTGTGATTTCAATCTATTATTGCTGACTTCCATATAAGCAAAGCCTCCTGATTGACCATAGTGAAGAAACAGAAAGCATAGGAGCGCTGGCAAGCAAGGAAGGAGCATCTGTGCCGCCCACGGCCACACCTCCAGGAGGCGTAGACACGCTGGAGAGAGAGCGAGCAGCCGCCTGGGTGTTTCACTTTTGTAGCTTAAGTTTATTGATGTAATTTAGATTTGGATAATGATCACACTCATCACAGGGAATTTGTACCCGCAGTTGCGATATATTAGCTCCTCATATTCCTATTCCTTTTCCCTCCCTTCAACCCTTGTTTCCTTCCTTATTTACAAAACTTTGCTTCCATTTTATCCTTTATTCTCACTTTTTTTTTTCTCCTTCACCTCCTCGTTCCCCTTTCCTTGTGAAAAATACTTCCTATTTTATAATACCTAGCATACATTTTGGTTCTTAGGTATATTTTCAGTTTCTCACACCAGAGAGATGCTATATTTACACATATGTGTCTGATTTATTTCTTAATATGATCTCAAGATCCATCTATAACTATACATGTCTCATTTTATTCTTATTATTGCTGAATATATGACAATCTATTTTTAAAAAAGAAAGAAAGAAAAAACCACATCAACTTTATTCATTCATTGGTTGTTGGGCATTTGGGTTGTTTTCAGCATCTAGCTAGTAGAAAATGTGCTGCTATAAATGTGGGTACTCATATATCACAGGAGTACGATGCTTTTTTATTCTTTTGGAAAGATAACAAAGGGGAATAGTTGGGTCAAATGCAACATCTTGTCCTAGATTTTGGGGAATCTCCACACTGATTTTCAGAGTAGTTTTATCAGCCTAGGTCCCACTGAAAGTGGAGAAGTGTTTTTCTCCCACAACCTCTTCAGCATTTGTTATTGATGGATTTCTTAATAATCATTCTTATGCAAAAGATGGAATCTCAACATTGTTTTAGTTTGTACTGTGACTGGTTGAACACTTTTTTATATATTTATTTGCCATTGTATCTCTTTTTCTGAAAAGTCTCTATTCTTTGTTAGAATTCTTACAAAAGCATATACCTTTAATTCTTCTAATTCCTTCACAGCACACAGGTCCCTTTGTGTAAGTGAATGTTTCTTTTCTTGTTTTTCTACCTGCTGGGAGAAACAAGAATTTAAGCCCTCACCATGGCACCACACCACTTTGCTTGGTTCTCTTGGCCAAATGTGTCACTCTACTTTGTGCTAGCCAGACTCAGATTTTTAGAACAACAAAAATCAGACTCATAAAATGCTTCAAAGTCCCCACTACTTTAAAAAAGTTATTTTTCAAACGTCAAATTTACAAATTTAATTCTTAAGTGGCTTGACCTAAATTTCTTAGGCATTTTTATACTTGGTGTTCACTTGGCTTCTTCAATGTAAAAAGGGTAAGTCATTAAAGGCTATATATGTAGTTACTTTCCTCTTTGTAGGACAAAATACATAACAACCACTTAATATAAGAGGAACAATTTTTTGGGTTGAATAATTTTGGTTGAATCAGACTGTGGTTAGACTAAATCAAAGCTATAAGGGTTGGGGAGAAAGCTCAATAGAATAAGCACTTGCCTAGAAAACGCAACATCCTGAGTTCAATCCTTGGTACCACAAAAATAAATAAATAAATAAATACATTTTAAAAAGCTATAAATGATATGGCAGAACAACCTAATGAAAGAAGCCTGCTCACTATATGGTAATTGGGAAATAGAGAATGAAAATACAAACTTCCAGGTCACATTCATCTAAATGAATCCATTGATGAAATAGCACCACCATGATACAACCAGTGCTTGCATTACTGAAGAGCCCAAGTCCAAAGCCCCTCTTGGAAGCAAACTCTTTAACTAAGAATCTGTCAAAGTGGAACTGGGTAGAGAATCTCTTTCCAAAAATATGTATAGGAGGATAGAGAGGAGTAGAATCAAAACAAACTTGAAACTTCAAATGGAAAGGATAAAAACTTTATACCCTATAGGCCCATATCCAACACCAAAAGTAAGCTGAAGAGTAATGTGAACTCTAGAAGATTTGAGTTGCAGTCCACTACAGGTAGCAATCATCATGGTCATTTTCTTGGGGTGTCTCTACTTATTGCATGAAGCTTTACTAAACAGACAGTCCTGGCTTCCACAATTTCCTGTGTTTTCCCTCGCATTTTTAGTTTCACTATCACAGCTTCTTGTGTTATTGTTTTAGCAGCATAACTGACCACAAAATTATATGCCTGTAAAGCTAGTACCATGTTAATGGTGCCAAGGCCCATTGCTAGTTCAAGCCGCAGTCAGATCCCTTTAGATCATGACTGAAGAGGCTCCAAAGTACCTGTGTGCCTGAATGCTGTGGAAAGAACCTAGGGGAACCAGCCTTTCTCAAGCAAATAATTCTGGTGTTCTCTTGTCAAATGAAAGTTTTAGTATTCACCTATGATCAGGTGATACTTGGGGACATGTCCATTTCTGAGATGCCTTCCAATTATCTTTCCTACTGTCCTGATGCAAAATTATTGGCTTTGTTTCAACAACACACTGTTAGCAACCATATTCTTCTTCGCTCTGACTTTCACGAAACTTCTTTTGTTTAGACACCACAAACATTCACATTTTTTTCCCTCACTTTTCTAGTGATTTTCACTGGAAATATAGCTAAAAGCAAGTGTGGACCCATGGCCCATTCTGAACATTAAGCTGGCTTGAAACAGTTTTTACCAGACTCATTAGCATACAATTCTTTTTGTTATAATTGGTTGTTGTCAATGTTGTTGTTGACCCAGTGTCACACTATCCAGTTTGGACTCTTAGTGATCTTCCCATCTCTGGCTCCCCAGTGCTAGGATTATAAGCATGTTCCACCATGCCTGGTTTTGCAGCCTGCGTGACACACCCAGGTTCTGGGGCCAGCAAGGCATGCAGTACCAGGGACCAAACTCACTAGGCAGGTGTATAGACTACCAAGCTATCTCCCCAGTCACTAGTATACTATTCTTAATATCAGTTTTACCCCCAAAATTCATTGAACAAGTGCAAAATGTGGACAGATTTGCATCGAAGTGTAGCCTAACTGTCAACAGATTCTTCATTCACAGGTGAAACCTCTTGAGCCTGCCCCTTACTACCTGCCTTTCTCAAGGGTTTTGACCATCATAACTTCAGTCAGAATCATTTATCAAGTTTTGTTACTGCTTCTTGGCTTTCTCTAACTCATGTACCCAAATTTTCCTGGATTGCTACTCTAAACAAGTTTCAGAGTCTTCCAAGTCATATGATCACATGCGATTCACACACTCCTATTGTCCATCATTGGATCACAGGTTCAGTAGATTTAGCCCATGGTTGGTTGGCTCCAAGGCAGAGGGGCATGGTAGAACAGTACAGCAAAAAGAAACCTGCTCAGCTGACTATGGCTGGGTAGCAGAGAGAGATGGGAGCAGCTAGGGATGACAATACATTCTTTCAGCTCCAGCTAGGCACTGCCACCTAACTGCTCCTTCAGCTACTGAACTCATCAGCTGTTGAATCCAGTTGAATCCTTCCACCTCTGGTACAGGAAACAACTCTGTCACAGAAAGTGTTGTCACCCGCTTCATGAAAATATAAGAGTAAATTCTCTAATTACCCTGTGTTAGATTCTTTCCACATAAAATTCTCAATATGCCAAAAGGCCATAGTTTTGAGGAGTGAGCTCTGAACCCCATCACTAGGTCATAATAGATGCATGCCTTTTGCAAACAGAAAGTTCATTTAATTTAGTTCTCATAGCGTAATACTCAAACAATTTTTGTTGATAGATTAGATGTTCTGTCTCCTCAAAATTTATGTATAATAGCATATCTTATAAATTAAAATTTAATGTTAATTTGGAAGGAGGAATTGCTAGAGAGACAAGACTTCATCCATTTTGCCTAGTGGACCCACTAAGAAAGAATGATGACTTTCTCCTAAACTCGTGGCACAGCATGCCTTATTTTATTGACTATAATTGGCAGCATTGAAAAGAAGTACCTACTTGGAAAAATATATGTTCTGAATATACTCAGAAAAGCAGTATCTTTTATAAAATACTAAAGAAGATATTGTAGTTGTAAATCAAGTAAAAGCTGGTCTTTTCTTCTGTGATGCACAGACAGACATATCCATATGTAATGAAAATTTTATGAGCTTTGCCCTTTTTACAAATCAAGAAATTTAAATTCTTGTTTCTCCCAGCAGAGTAAGCTGTTTCCCCAGAATGTCAGTGTTAGTGTGTATATTTTTATGGGCTCCAACATGAAGTTATCATTGTCAATGTAAAATGAAACAAAGTATCCCAAAACATCTATCTACTCTTCTTTTTTGAGCTAAACTATGAGTTGTTGGTCTCAAAGCTGCACACATCATATGCTCTCAATGTGTACAATTAGGAGTGCAGGATTTCTTTATTGGTAAACTAAAGTAAAACTTTTAGGTCAGGAGTTATTAGACTAATCATGTCGCTTATTTTTCAAAACTTGAATAATTTCATTTTAATCAGTAAAGAAAATCTGTAAACAAATATTTGATCTTCAGTAATGGCATATTTAATGTAAAATAGTGGCATTTACAGATAAACACAGTTATGAGAATAATATGAAGATTATTTTTCTTGTAATTGGTTGAAAAAAATGTATCTTCTCTAGAGCTTTGATACATGACACTACACATAGTGCATCCCCCATAGAGCAACTTTCATAAACCTGTACAGAGAAATTGTTCTCAACTTCTTCAGCTGCAAATTTAATGCTCTTAAGTGAAACAAAAGATGACATATTATCTATCAGGTTATCAGCTGGAATACATGTCTGTACTTCAAAACCAAGAGGAGACCTGTAATAGGAGAATGTGATACAACACAGGAGACTGATATTTTAGAGAATAGAACTAAATCTCTGTGCATATAAAGTAATCACTTGCTGTTGTTTGATGGCACTACCACACATGTGAGCTTTTTCTGAAATGACATCAGTGAGGACTATCCACTATGAGTCCATGCTATTCAGATTATCTTTCAGCTCTGGTGACTTCTGCTTCTTTAAGGATGTATTTTCCATACTTTGGTAATCTATAACTTTCTAAAAGAGGTGATTTACATACTTATTTCGATATTTTAATCAGTTTTGTTTTTATGGGTTTAAAAATGTATTTTTGAATATATCTATACTTTATATCAAATTGAAGTTTTGAAATGAGCACAGAAATATTTCCAATAAAAGCCGTACTGAATTTAGCTAATTTTTCATCTCCTTTAATGATGTAATTTTGACAACTTGTGTATGTTGGCACAAAATTTGAAAGTTTTAGTTGAATGGACTTTGGTATTTTTAATCTGTTTCTGAGAAATGGCTGACATTTCGGTGAAACTGCATGTTGACTATATCAAATGATAAGTATTCTGAGTGACAACAGTTCTGTGCTGCTCCCCGAAGATTACATGATATGCCTGCCTTTACCTACTCCTGGTAGCTTAAATCTGCTGATATCAGCAAGAAAAGAAGTGTGCTTAGAGACATTTATGTCCTATTGTAAATATGCCCATTGCTACAGCGCTCTATGCTATAGCAAAATATTAGCTCACATTGTGAAGTGAGACTAGGCATTGCTACTTTAAGTTTGAAGTGGTAATATTTACTGAGGTTGGTTTTAAAAGAAAAGAGTAAGTGGAATAAAAACAGGAGAAAAATATGAGCTAATAAATCTTTCCATATTATTCTTCATTGTAGTAGGGAAAATAATTGAAAATTATTGCTATTTACTTAGGTCAAAGTTCTGTTGTATCATTCCTCTACTGTTACTTGAACAGGTGACTTCCATATGATAAATCATTTCCATTTTCTAGAAAGCCAAATGCTTTGGAAAATATTTTAGAAATAAGATAGTTTGAGATATTGGAATATAGAGATCCTATTTGTTAATAATGTTTTTAGTTATATTAACTAATATAAGCAAACATCCAAATAACGAGATGAAGATATGTTAAATGATTCCTAAGATAATGCGTTCATGAATTATTAGTAACTCAACAAGAGTTAACACTGTTATTTATTTTGGCAGCACTTAATATTGAAGTCGAACCTCAGCATAAGAATATTTTTCCTTAATTTTAGTTCATGCTAGCCTTGTAAAATGAACTGGAGCATCTCAAAATTTTTATTCTTGGGTCAGGGAGATATCTCAATGACATAAGTGCCTGCCTGGCAAGCACAAGGTACTGAATTTGATTTCTAGTACAAAAGAAAGAAAGAAAGAAAGAAAGAAAGAAAGAAAGAAAGAAAGAAAGAAAGAAGAAAGAAAGAAAGAAAGAAAGAAAGAAAGAAAGAAAGAAAGAAAGAAAAAATATATATATACCTCCAACTTATATTGTTTTATTTCTTTCTTTTGGATAAATGTTTTCTTTGGTACTAGGGATGAAGCCCAGTGCTTTTGCAGCCAGCTAGTTACCTGACCACTTCTTTCCCCTCCTCTCCCCACCCCACTTGTCCCCCTTCTCTTATCTCTTCTTACCATCATATTTTTATTTATTTATTTATTTTTATTAATTTTAATGAGAAAAAAATGGCAATGAGACAGTTTCAAAACAGGTTAGTAGGACAGTTACAATGATTAATACATTGCATATTGTTGTCTTCATAGTAGTTTTTCATAGTACAAGATGCAGACATGGTATCTTGTCTAAACAATGTTAGTATAAATCTTTCTCCTCAGACCTTCCACTCTACCACACCCACCAGACACCTCCAGATCCAGTCCAGGCCCAGAATGCATGTGAGACCATTTTATTTTTGAGACAGCATTTTGGTATGTATCCTAGGTTGGTCACACACCATGGTCCTTCTGCCTTCACCTCCCCGGTAATACTGTAATTCTGACCTTACAGACATGTTCTATACCCCAGACTAGACTTCACATCTGTCTGAAGACTTAGCACTGCCCACTGATGCTGACATCTGAAGCCTGAAGATAAATATCTTTTTTATGGAGATATTTGAAGATCATGGTTTGAGTTTATTAATAAATAAAGTCAGTTTTGTTAGCATGTGCTTCAAAGACTTTGTTCAACTTAAAATTTCATAAGAAGCATTGCATCTTAGTCTCCTTGTGCTCATGAAACATAATTTCTATGATTTTTTTAATTAAAATTTTTGTAAGATTTCTTTTCAAGGATCCTTTATGGTTAATATGGATGACTCATATCATTTTCTCTTTCTTTAAATTTGATGTGTCCTAGTGTTTCTATTTCCTGAGCATGTTATTTAGTTGTCTTTAAATCCATTTTGAGCTAGGGAGTTAACTCAGAGGAATAAGTCTTGCCTGGTAAATGCAAGGCCCTGAGTTTGATCCTTGGTACTACTGAAAATATTTTTTTCATTTTAAGAATTATTGTCATTATATCAGACTTCTAAATTTATATGTAGTGTAGGTAATAAATAATATTTTCTCATCAAATTCTGTGGGTTTTGGCCCAGATAGTAATTTCATAATGGTTAAAGCATTTGTTCTTGGTTTATAATTTATTATTCATTATTAATTTTATCACTCCTCATAAATTTCAAAGACTTGCAAATCTTTGTACCACCTGTTTTAAACAATATTTGTATTTGGTATATTTTAGTTCTGTATTTATTTAAAATTTATAAGATATTAATTTTGTGTCTACAGTCCATTTTCTACAACCAATTCATTAGTTAAATGCAATCATAGGAACTGTTTTCTCTGGTTCCAGTTTTTCTTTTATCTATTTATTTTATTTTTTTCTGTATTTTAGGGAAGGCTCTGCAAGGTGTTCAGGGTCTCACTATTAGACCGGACTTGTAATGATTCTCCTGTTTACAGCCTCCCGAGTGCTGGAACTGCAGGTGCGCACCTCCATGCTGAGTCTCAATTCCATCTCGCCACACCCCGGTGGGGCGGGGCGTTGGCACAGCAGGCCCAGGGATCAAACCCTGGGCCCCTCCTCCTGCTTGCAGGCACTTTAATCTCCTGAACTATTTGGCTGGCCCTTTGGTACCAACTCTTCTGGTGCCAGTCATTTTAGCAACCAAATACTTTATCTGCACAACTTAAAGAAGAGGTTTAATTTGGCTCTCACCTTGCAAGGAATCAGGCTATGTTCAGTGGTTTCCTAGGCAAAAGAATAGGGTCAAACTGCTTCAGTCATGGAGGCTACTATGCAGACCAAATAAATAGTGTCAGAGAGGAAGGGGCTAGGTACCAGACAGAGTGCCATATGTCGTGCTTGTATGACCTGCTCAGGCTCACCCAGAGCTGTGCTTTACTGATTAACTTGCTGATACCTTAGTCAATGAGATTGATAACTCTTAGGCACCTCTTATCCACTAAAGTGTGTAGTGTGTTAAATTGTTTCTAAAAGTTTTAGTAGAGAATTGACAGTGATGAAGATTATCTTTCAGAACTAGAGCTTTGTGAAAGAGTTGAAAATATAAAAGTTTGCATCAGTATGAACAGGCTAATAGTACAGCATATATAACCTCCTACCTAAGTTTCTATGGATTTGATATTGTGTTTTACACCCATCCCCTCCTTTTTTATTTCTTTAATCATTTATTTATTTGTTTACTTGTTTGTTTATGTATTTATTTGATACAGGATCTTGCTAAGCAGTTTGAACTCATACTTCCTGTCTCAGCCTCCGTAGCAGTGAGATTATAGGTGTGTGCTGCTATGCCCATTTCAGAGCGGGCGCAGTGTACTGTACAGGAATTTGGGTCCTTGCATTTTTACCTATATAACTGCAAAATTATGTAGGTATACTTTTTGCAGTGCACTCATATAAGGAAATTGTTCTCCAGTAAAAATGTAAGTTTAGAAACTCTGTAATTGCAGTAACATTTATTTTGACCAAACTAATTCTTCAGTTTGCTAAAGTTAAGATCAATTTTTCCAAAGTGCTAAGAGTTGAATGAAATTCACACTAAAATAAAGGAAATGATTAAAGTGGCATTACTATGAGATGCATAAGAACCAGCATCCAGAGAACTTGAGTTCTGCAGGCATCCTGTAAATGAAGTAGAACCCCAGCTGTCATCTGCTTGATTCAGCTGTACTTAATTATCTTCAATATTAACATACTGAATCAGATTCAGTAACAAGGAAAGGAAAAAGCTAACTTAAACATTCAATTCCAAACAGTAACACACATTAGTACCTAAGAGTCACAATAACCTTTTTTGCAAGAGTCAGAAGAACTAATTTTACACCCAAGATTATACTTGTTCCTTTGTTCTTCTACTAGATTATTTCAGTCTTTCTGTTTCTCTGTCTCTGTTTCTCTGTCTCAGTCTGTCTCTCTGTCTCTCTCTCCTCCACTCTCCTCTCATGTGTACTACACGGTTTAAGATAAATAGACATATTGATTCCTGTGAAAAATCCTAAGAGGAAAACAATAGCAAGAATTTTCCTTAAAATACACACACTCACACACACACAAAACCATGTATAGAGACTGAAAGAACTTGACCTTTAATATTCTGACACAGTTTTGTTTTTTTTTTTTTTTTTTTGGCAGAACTGGGGATTGAACTCAGGCTCTTACGCTTGTCAGGGAAGTGCTTATTCCACTAAGCTATCTCCCTGGCCCCCAAAATTGAGTTTTTTACATCAATCATTTGTAAAGAGTGAGGAATGTGAACTCGTTTATATCTGTATGTTTGGATGACTTCGCAGGCTGGAGGATTCATGGACAATACTAGGATGCAGTGTGCACATTGTTTTATGGGTAGAGATGCTATTTTATTAACGTATAAAATTTTAATGTCAAATTCAAGACAATATTTTTGTGTGGGTTATAAAAATACTCATTTAAACTAGAGTTAATTATTGCATAAAGTCCATTTTATTTAATTCTATTTAGTGTAGAGATACGCTGGTCTTTGAAGATGAGTGAATGTGTTGTCTGAAATTTTCTGAAGGATTTTCTCTAAGAAGAACAATTCTAAAATTGAACCTTTGAAATTCAATTGTTAAATTTTCAAATATTTCAAATATTGCTGTATTAGCCGGTACTTCTCAATTACATAAATTAATTGATATATTATATAACATAATTTTAAATGATATCAGTAATAGATATCACCTGATGAATTCTAAGATTATATTTCTTAGCTAGTAGAAAATGAAAAGAGTAAATTGAATTCTCAAATTTAAAACAGTTCACCTAACATATTTTTTGTGTGCAGCTGTGCTTCCACAGTCTCCTTTTTGTTTGGTAAAAACTATATCTGAAGCAACTAAGAGTGTGAGCATATATGTAGCAATTTAGTCTCAGAGCTAAGAAGAGTCGCTAGTAAGGGAACGGAAAAGACTCTGGAACACCAAGGCGCAGGGCGTTATTACTGTACACCATGGACACAAGGTTGCACACAGAAGCATGTCTGACTGCTTTTTTCTCTTGCCTTATTAAAATTTCATAAAAGGTTTGGGATGCATAAAGGAAGGTGAACAATGAGGATAGAAGAGGTATTTCCACATTGAAAATAGATATAAAGAACAAATAGTCCTATTATAAAGTAAAAACGTCCGTGTAAGTTTTGAAGGAAGGAAGCAAAACCCTATGGATTTACTTGAGGAAGCTGTCATGATTATTCGGGGTCACCCTTTGTCATTCATGTCATTATGCACAGTGCTGGGATCACTGGCATGTACCATCATACCCGGTCTGGGTGGCTGGCTCAGGGTGCCCAAGGGTGGGGCCGGCACAGCATGTGGCACCGGGGATTGAATCCCAGTCGCTGCACTTGGCTAGGCAGGTGTTTAGACCTCTGAGCTCTCTCTGCAGCCCTTCATTCCCTTTTTGCGTTGGTTTTCTTAGAACTTTTCTGATTTATCAATCTTCTCATATTTCATTTCTGGGAATGTTCTCTTTAGTTCAGGCTTTATTTTATCCTTCATAATGTTCTGTTAGGTCTGAGAAGCCCACCGCATGAAGAAAGACTCCAAGAGACGTCCTCTCATGCAAAAGCAAGGGGATTTTATTTTCCATGCATGCATGGGGCTCACTGAACGCGCAGGAACAGAGAGCCCCAAGCTGACTGTGGGCTGGGTTTTAAGCCGGAAGACAAAGGGAGGAGGGGTCTTGTAAGCGCAGTTACAGAAGCGAATGGCATTGGTTAGTTTAGGTTGACCTTTAAAATAATTGGTGGGTTTGAGAATATATGACTTTTTAAAGAAACTAAGAGGGGTAGGCCATAGGGCAACTATTAGTTAACTCTGTGGTTTTAGCTGTTTCCCGAGAATGGCTGGGTCAAAGTGACTTATTTTAT
>PVKA01038481.1:0-20214 GCA_004027165.1 Ctenomys sociabilis
TGGAATGCTGGACTGTGTTGGATTGTGTTGTCAACTTCAGGCACCTAAATTGGTTGAATGACAATGGAGTGCCCAACGTTGACAGGTGTAGACAGGTGTAGAAGGGCTATAGAAAGGAAGAATCATGATGTGTGTGTATGGACATTACAGTTGGGATAGATAATGCTGTGCTTCTACATAATTCTATGAGAGGCAAGATCTGCACTAATGGTGGTTGGACAGGATATTATGCCAGCTTCAGTACTATGGATAACCACTAGGAAAATAACAAGGTAGGAAGATTTAATTATTGAATCTTTGATGTAATTGAGGTATAAAAAATAAGATACGCCAACAGCTACAGTCTCTTAATTTATAGATAAGAGACATATGGTATAATAATGTCTGTAAGTATATCATGTATGCACCTTCTATGATACCAAAACATTATGAAAACAGTTTGCAATGTATTAATATATCAAATCCATTTTGTCAAGGTATCTTAAAACTGTCTCATTGATATTTGTACTTCAATCAAACAAAAATAAAAAAAGAAAATGGAAATAGATAACAATAAAATAGTTATTCTCCAAAACTGATTGTTTACTTGTAATATATTGCTAGTATCAATTGTTGTGGATGGTGTAATAAAAGAGATACTTCATAATTGTTGGCAGGAACAAACAACTAGTACAAGCTATTTGGTGTTATCTAATAAAACACGGTTTTGCATTAAAAAATAAATAAATAAATACTGTGACAAACATAAGTCAAAACATTTCAACTATAGCCATCAATGTAAATGGACTAAATTCACCAATTAAGAGAAATAGACTGGCACAGTGGATTAGGAAACAAAATCCAACAATATGCTATATACAAGAAACACACTTAACTCAAAAAGACATTCATAGGTTCAAAGTCAAAGGATGGAAAACAATATTACATGCCCCAGCACCTCAGAAAAAAGCAGGAATAGCAATTCTGTTCTCAGACAGTCTCAACTTCAGACCAAGAAGGATCAAACAAGGCAAAGAAGGCCACTATATATTGGTTAGGGGAAAAATTCAAGAACAAGAGGTGACACTCATAAATATCTATACACCAAACAAACGAGCACCCTGCTTTGTAAGACAAATATTACTGGACATGAAAAATGTGATATCTAAGACCACAATCTAAACAAGAGACCTAAACACCCCTTATCTCAAAAAGACAAAAAATTAGGAATGAAGTAGCAGAACTTAAACAGACCTTAGAACAAATAGACCTGGTGGACATATACAGAGTGTTCCACCCAACCACAACTGAATACACATTTTTTTTCTTCTACACACAGGTCATTTTCCAAAATAGACCACATACTAGTCCAGAGGTCATGCGTAACTATATGCAAGAAAACAGAAATACTCCCATGCATATTATCTGACCACAGTGCATTGAAATTGGAAATAAATGACAAAAGAAACCAGAAAAGCCTGCTAGATTCATGGAAATTAAACAACACCCTACTCAGCAATAAATGGGTCACAGAAGAAATTAAACAAGAAATTCAATAATATGTGCAATTCAATAAAAATTCAAGCACAAATTACTGGAATGTATGGGATGCGATGAAAGCAGTTCTTAGAACATATACTAATCAAAATCATAGCTATGAACTCACACAGTAAGAAAACAGAATGTGAACAAATAAACACCTTAGTGTTGCACCTCCGATATCTAGAAAAAGAAGAGCAAGTGAAATCCATAGCACAAAGACGGGAAGAAATCATAAAGATTAGAGCAGAAATTAATTCAATTGAGATGAAGAAAACAGTTCAAAAAAATCCACAAATCAAAATGTTGGTTCTTTTAAAGATGAAATGAAGTTGATATGCAACTAGCCAACCTCATCGAAAAGAGGAAAGACAAAATTCAAATACAAGCAATAAGGAATGAAAAGGGTGAAATCACCACAGACCTAGTGGAAATTCAGAAGATTGTTAATAGCTACTTAGAGAATCTTTACTCTCACAGAAAAGAAGACACAGATGAAATGGACAAATTCCTCGAATGGTACAAATTACCAAAACTGAACCAAGAAGATACAACAACTCTCAATAAGCCAATAACAGCCAACAAAACATGAAAAGTAATAAAAAGCCTACTGACAAAGCAAACTGCAGGTCTGGATGGATTCACAGCTGAATTCTACAAGAAATTTGCAGAAGACATAATCCCCACACTCCTGAAACTCTTCAATGAAATTGAAAAGGAAGCAAAATCTCCCAAAATCGTTTCTGGAAACAAGTAGCATATTGATTTGAAAACCAGGGAAAGACCCAACCAAAAAGGAGAATGACAGCCCAATCTCCCTCATGAATATACACTCAAAAATCCTCAATAAAAATCCAATTAGAATACAGAAAATCATCAAGAAAATCATACAGTATGACCAGATAGGATTCATTCCAGAGATGTAAAGATGGTTCAATACTCGAAAATCTATAAACGTAATACACTATATTAATAGACTGAAATCTAAAAACTGTATGTTCATCTCAATTGATGCAGCGAAAGCTTTTGACAAAGTCCAACACTCATTCATGTTCAAGGTCCTACAGGAAATTGGAATAGATGGACTCTACCTTAACTTGATAAAAGCCATCTATGACAACCCAAAATCTAATATAATCCGAAATGAAAAAAAACTGAAATCTTTTACCCTTAAATCAAGTACAACACAAGTCAATATAGGCTTGGAAACATTAGAAACAGCCATTAGAAAAGAGGGGAAAAAAAGGGAATAAGAATAGATAAGAAGAAGTTAAATTATTACTATTTGCAGATGACATGATACTTTATTTGGAATACCTCAAACATTCCACCAAGAAACTACTAGAATGGATACTGAAATTCAGTAGCATAGCAGGATACAAAGTGAATACAAAAAAGTCAATACCATTCCTCTACACAGATAACAAGCACACAGAAAAGGAAACAATAGAAACAATACCTTTTACAATAGCACCGCGGAAAATGAAATACCTTGGGATTCACTTAAGCAAGGAAGTCAAAGATCTTTTCATAGAAAGTCACAACACGCTAAGAAAATAGATTATAGAGGACTTCAGAAAATGGAAAGATATTCCATGATCCTAGATAGGAAGAACCAACATCATGAAGGTGGCTATACTCCTAAAATTGCTGTATAGATTTAATGTAATCCTCATCAAACTGCCACCAACATACCTCCCAGACATAAAGAAATTGTTCCTAAAATTTATATGGAACCACAAACGACCTAGAATAGCAAAGACAATCTTGGCTAATAAAGACAAGGCAAGAGGCATCACAATTGCTGAATTAAAATTATATTACAAAGCCACTGTAAAATCAACATGGTATTGGCAAGGAAATACACCTGAGGATCAATGGAACAGATAAGAAGATGCGGAGGCATCTACAATCACACTCAGCCATCTGATCTTTCACAAAGGGGCGAAACAAGCTTGTTTAACAAATGGCGCTGGAAAACTTTCTACATGCCGACAACTAAAACTTGACCCAGCTCTATCACAATACATTAAGTTAAAGTCAAAACAGATTAAAGATCTAAACATTAAAAGAGAAACACTCAATCTCCTTGAAGAGAAAGTAGGAGGAACTCTTGAAGACATAGGGGCAGGTAAAGAGTTCGTGAACAAACATGTATTTGCAGGGGAGACACTTGGAAGAATGATCAACACTTCTTGAGGATTTTCTGCATGTCAAAACAAATTGTCAACAAAGTGAAAAGACAACGCACAAATTTTGAAAAAATCCTAACTAATATGCAATCAGACAAAGGTCTGCTGTCTAGAATATATAAAGAACTAAGATATAACAGGGCCCTCAAATTTAAAGACCCAATTCAGAAATGGGCATCTGGGATGAATACATACTTCTCAGAAAATAAATTGAAGAAGTGAATAAATATAAGAAAAAAAGCTCCACATCGCTAGCCATTTGTGAAATGCAAATAAAAACAACACTGAGACACCATATCCCTCCAGAAAGAATGGCATGATAAGGAAATCAACCAACAACAAATGTTGGGGAGGTTGTGGGGAAAAGGGAACACTTCTCCACTGCTGGTGGGAATGCAGACTGGTACAACCATTGAGAAGAAGGGGGGGATTCCTCAAAAGAGTAGGACTGGAATTCCTGGCTATCCCTCTACTGGGAATTCTCCCAGAGGAACTGAAAACATTATATAAGAGTGATATATGTGTACCTATGTTTGTAGCACCACAAATTGTGATAGCAAAATCTTGGAAATAACCAAGATGTCTGTCACATAAGGAATGGTTGAAAAAGATGTGGTATTTCTATATAATGGAGTATTATTCAGCTATAAAGAATGACAAGCTTGAAGCATTTCTATTGAAGTGGATGCCACTTGAACATATACTCGTGAGTGAAATAAACCAGACACACATGTGTAAATGTCATACAGTCTCCCTAGTATAAGACAAAAGAAGGAATACATATAGAAATGTACAATGACTAAAGACAAATGAGTGACATACTTAGGAAAAACTGAATGGCATATGCTGCAAGGTACTAATCAGCTTTTCTTCTGGATGGACAACAACCTAAGTTCACAAGTCAAAATAGGAGAAATAGAACAGCTGCAAGGCCAGCCAACATTTTGGCCCTAACCTTTCAAGTTCAGCGAAGCCTCGGGGAATAGGAGAACCTGTACTGTTACATCGTGAAACTTAGTTGTACCCAAATTTTCTCACCAAGGAGATTATGGAGCCACAGAGGAAATGGATTGATGCTGTGTAGTGTACCTGGTGAGAGTCACATAGAGAGAAAACTTTCTCTCAGGGTCTCACAGAAAGCAAACTGGTCAAGCATTGGTTGTGACTCATCTGCATGGGTGACAGAGACAAAGGATCTACACAGTAAGGTACAGGATTACAAGATAAACCCTAAGGGGACTTCACTGACCTCATCAGAAACAAAAGCTACATCTTTTGGTATATAGTTCTTGATCTATCACGGTCTTAACCATTCAGCAGAAAAGTATAAAAATGAGGTATATAAGGTGGGGCCATAATAAAAAGGTGAGCTGTAACTGGCTATAGTCAACAACTTCTTCAGATAACTCACTATTAATGTGCAATGCTGCACTGTGTTGGATTGTGTCACTGAGTTCAGGCACTTGAACTGGTTTCATGACAATGCAGTGTTCATCTTTGACATGTCTAGACAAAAAATGGAGGGATACAAAAGAAGAATCATGATGTGTGTGTATAAACTGTACAGTAATGATAAATATGCTGTGCTTCTGTGTAATTCTATGAGAAGCAAGATTTGCATTAATAGTGATTGGACAAGATATTATGTCAGATTCTAGTACTATGGACAAACAGTAGGAAAATAACAAGGTAGAAAGTATTAATTATTGAATCTGTGATATAATTAAGGTATAAAAAATAAGTAAACCGCTACACTCTCTTAATTCACAGATAAGAAACATCTGCTATAATAATGTCTGTAAGTATAATAACATGTATGCACCTTGTACAATCACAAAACATTATGAAAACAGTTTTCAATGTATTAATTTGTTGAATATGTCCTGTTAAGGTGTCTTAAAACTGTCTCATTGGTATTTGTACTTCAATAAAAAAAAAAAGCAATTTAGGCAGGATTCTGTCTCAAATCTAAGCAATTTTCTTGGAAAAGAGAAAAGGACACTGGCCAGAAGACAGCATGCTTCCCTAATCTAAGCCTGTTTTTCACAGAGTCCAGGAGCAGTCTAATTCCTAGCAGTTGATATTATTAGGCGTTTTTTCTTGGGCTTATCTTGTCAATCATTGCAGCTTTCCTCACATGTCTCACCTGTACTGTACACTGTCATTGTCTCCACTTAGCTCATGTGGCTTTTCTCTCAGACTGTCCTCTCAGAATTAGATTTCCAGAATGCTTGTTCTCCTGAAATCAGGATGGAAAGCTCTATTACCACATAACTCTGCTACTCTGAACCCAGTGTAACAGTAAATGAACCAATAAATTCTTTACAAAAAAAGTCTTCCCTAAATTTATAAATAGCAGGCATTGGAATTTTACTCGCCCTCTCATTTGACTTTTTCATTTCCACTAGGCCCAGGTAAACAACACTGCAAACCTTCAGTTTTTGCCCCAGACCCAGCACACTGGAGTGTCTTGATGTATGCGTGGAGATGGGAGCTTCGAGGGCTTGTGATGATCCTGAGCATCAACAAAACATAGCTGAATTGATTCTGAGAACTAAGCAATCAAAAAAGAGTCAAGTCTTCCAACAAGACCAGTAAAGTGAAAAGATTCCCCACCCTTTCCAGATCTGGAACACAGGTACAAGATGCAGGTACTTGGCACAGTATTTACACGTGGACAAATCAGACCAACTCAGTGTTTGTGTTTGCACATATGACCATATCTCACTGTGATAGCTCTCATGTCTTCTCTCTTTCTCTTTCTGTCTAGGAGGACCAATGCTCTCTCATTAAGAAGAGGTATCTCCCTTTTTGATAGCCATCATTATTTCTAGTAAGTTGCTCAGTTTAGCACATAATCTCTGGTTCCATGAAGACATAAAAGCAGGTGCCTTGATACCTTGGCCTTGATTCCTGGGCAAATCCACAAGAAACTGAAGAAATTAGTGCTGCTTTAACATGCCAGTGAGTCCCTGCGGAGCTGGCCAAATTCATTGCAAGAATGTTCTGCCTCAGGAATATCCAGGTATCCCCAGCAAGTTCCTCCTAACAATTCTGCTGATGCCAAGATGCTGAGTGACATACATAATAAGACAGAACCTAAAATTCCTTCCCATCCATGGATTTCTTCCTTGACCCTACCAGAGTCTCCTGTTATCTTCTTTCCTGCATTCAGTAGGCCTGAATCAGTTGTGTGTGTCTCTACACAGTTATACCTTAGGAAATACCTAAAATGTCTTAAGAAAGGTATTCTAGGGAATGCTAGGTAGTGTTGCTTTGTTTCCAGCCTTAAGGTGAGGACAGCTGGTCCTTTTCTTTTAGAATTCTATCCCAGTACATGTTATTCATTCATGTATTTATAAATTTCAAGGACATGCTCTCCAACTCCCAGTGATCTTTTGGCAAATGTTTGTTGTCTTTGCTTTATTTTCAGAACTCAGGCCATCTTTGAAACCAGTTTACCCTTACAAAGTCAGTATTTAAATTAAAAACAAAGTTGAGGCCATCATACAAATTCTAGATTTAGAAATAAGATTTTAAATGCATCCAGCAAAATACAGTAGTGTCTCTGGGAATAGGCTCCCAAACACTTCTGATATCAGAATAACATGTGCAGTTTAACTCCAAATTCACTATCCACACTGCAGGCCAGAAAAATCAGAGTTTCAGTGTCCTTCAAAGATGATCAGATGATCCCTCCAAGAATTCTCTGTAGCATTCCAGCCTCAGAGAGAGGGATAACCCACAAAAAACTCCTGAGAGAAAACACAATTACTAAAAGAATACCTATTTAACATTCAAGAATACAAAAAGTTCTTAGTGTATTATGACTTTGTCAAAACTGAATATTCATTGTACTTTGAACACTGAATTTCAAGTAATATACACAAGATTTGGAATATGGTTGCAGGGATTTTAAGTGAGATACGGAAGTAATGCATATCACAGCCTGTATCAGCAAGGGATGCATGCACATTTTCTTTTCTGTTTTGTCTTCCTATATGAAATCATGCCTATTGAAGATAAGACGTCAACCTCTGAGCTGTGATTGCTTTGCACTTACCCACCATTGAGATGGGAAGGATTCAATGCAGTGGTTGCCAGGAGTGCAAGCACAGGTGTTTGGGAAGATTTTGTTATTCATAAAAATCTCTGCTTCTAAAAAATGAAAAGAATTGCAGGTATGTTCAGCTCTCTATGAAAAAGGAAGCAACGTATACTGTTGAATCATAGCATCTTTACCAAATGGTGCTGGGAAAGCTGTCCACACACATGCAGTGAGTGAGTCATGTATAACCTGCAGGATGTTCTCTACAGCCACACCTCCATTACGTACCAGACCCCTCAGCATTGCTATTAAGTTTTTTTTTTTGTTTGTTTCATGTGATTTCATCTCAATCCCAGCTTGAGATGTGGCAGTGATGTCTGGAATTCATGAGAGGCTACTTTACAAAGTTGATGAAATCCATCAACTAGCAATCTACCCTGTATAGGTTGAAGGTTCATTGAAGACTTCATCTCTTCTACTCACTTGCAGGTCAATGACAATCACATATTAATATTTAGGATGGAGGTAGACCTATATTTGGGGTGGAATCTGATAGATAAATTATTGTTTGATAGTTGAGCAATTTCATACAGAAAGGCAAGAAAAGTTACATATTCCTTTTGTGTCATATGTTGTGTTGTGCATTTCTTCTCGGATACCACTTAAGCAACTATGCAATGTCATTATAATTTTTTTCTATATTATTTAGCACTCAATGTGCACTGTAAAATGAAGGTCCAGGACATTGAAAATATCCTATCTTACATGTACTCAGTATTAAGACTTATGGATTAATCAAAAGAGGTTTTCAGACATTAGGGTCATTCCTGTACTTTGGGAGTCTTACTAAACACCTGGTGCCAATTCAGGTACCCTTAATGCAGATCTGATATTTTCATGACCAGGATGTCCAAGATGATGCTGAAGTTTGTACAAGAACACAAAGGCACAGGGATCTTAGCAACATTTCTCAGTGCTGGGTAAAAACTGGCATCAACTTGTGAATGCTGCAAATGGGCTCACACACAGGGATCCTGATTTCTGTGTTCTGGGATTGGAACCATAGATTTGGAGACATGTTTATCCTATTTTGTTTGTATGTGTTCTTGTTATGACATCGGTTGAACCTGGGGTATCTTGCATGCTGAACCTGAGATCTTCTATTGACCTGCACCTGCTCATTACACCTTTTGAAGTACCCAAGATGTTCACTCACAAGTTCATGAAGAATTAAGAACCAAAGAAAAAAGAAACAAACCATACATACACGTGCATACAATATTTCAGAGATACACCATTAGAAAAAACTTGGCCTACAGTAAGACTAAAGAGGAAGTTCTTTGAAATGAAATATAGAAAGTTTGAACTTCATTTGGAAAATGTTAGCAGTTTCACAAGTTGACATTATTGCCATTATGCTTAGAAGCTACCTACCACTTCATGAAGTCTGGGCCAGAGAGATCTAGCAGCTTTCTTCCAGTTCATGATTTGGAGATTCCACTGATGGTATGGTGAGGACTTTTCACCATGCAGGTATCTCTGGGAGTCAATTATAAGATGAATTAAAACTGAATGGATGTTAACTGTTTGATATAAATAATGGATTGAAGCAGAGAATAGTTGTGTGTGCCCATAATCCCAGCATGTGTAGACTGAAGCAGGAGAAGGACCATGAGGTCGAGGCCAGCGTGTTCTACATAATGAGTTTAATGCCAGCCTAAACTACACAATGAGACCCTGTCTAGGAAAAAAATTGTAATAAATTGAAATACCGCAATCTTGGACTGGGGAGATATGTTGGTGGTCTAAGTGCCTGCCTGGCAAGTTCAAGGAACCGAGTTTAATTCCTGGTACCTCATGTGGTGACTGCCCTGAAACCAGGCATGACAACACATGCCTGTAATCCTAGCACTGGGAAGGTTGAAATAGGAGGATAGCTATGCATCTGAACTGCATAGCAAGACCTTGTATCAATAATATAAACATATTTGTAGTACAAGGGGCTCAAACTCATGATCTTTCACTTGCTAGGCGAGTGCTTATTCCACTGAGGCATTTCTGTGGCCCTCTGTCATCATATTTTTGTTGTTGTTGTTGAGGAAGAAACTTTATTGGATGGAAAAGTTTCTGTCAGAGAGGGACAGAAGGGGGACCTGAGTGGGTTGTACCCGAGGTTCTTTTTCAGGTTATTCTTATAGGGCAAAATCACATGAGGCTAAAGAACTCACTTAGGTGATCAAGAAGTGGGCCAAAACTATGGTCAACTAACGGGATTATAAGCACTATTGCTCAGGTAAAATTGATTAAGTTCAAGAACAAATAGGGAGACGAGTCACATATCAAGCAGGCATGAATATGGGGCAGGGTCTGTTCCTGTTGGGGGTAGGGCTAATGACTCAATAGGGCTCTTTCAAGATGATTGATACCTATTTAGAATATCAATCCTCGATGTCCATACCTAGGGAAGAATGTACCTGTGTTTCCTTTTCATCTTGGTCTTGGTGTGGCCGCCCATATGGAGTGACTGTTTCTTCCAAGTTGCAAGGTCATTTTGCCTTCCATTTTGTCTCCTTGAGGGCCTGGCCCTGTCTAACTGCCTAGAATATTTCTATCTAACTCAGCTTCCTACAACATTCCCCCCTCTGAAGAAGTAACCTGAACTTCCATGAAGGGATTTGGGGGACGACTGCTCTGTCTTCTTCACTCTGAAAGGGGTCGTAGTTGTTGATTGGCAGTCAGATATATTCTTCAGAGGTTCTATCTAAGGGCCCTTGGTAGAGAACGGGCATTTTCCTCTTGGGTAGACGTATAACTTTGAGTCTGGAGGAGGCAAAGCCAAAGAAATAGGTAAGTATGCATGGGCAAAGTCATAATATCAATAGGATGACTATGAATATAGCCAGCAAAGATTTCCACCAGGGAGAACTAATAATGCCTTCCCGTAGGATGACAAAGACAAAGTCCAGGAGGATTCAGAATCTGACATAGCATTAATTTGTTGTCTAATATCCTGAACAGCTACTGATATATTTTCAAAAGGATCAGGAATGTACACACAACATTCAGCTTTTATAATTGCACAAGTACCCCCTGCACTGCAAAATGTCTAATACCATTCAATTTTGAAGGATAGAATGTCTCATTAACTTTATTTCCTCATTTAAAGAGAGAGACCAGTTGCAGTCTCATTTAAGGTTCATTGAGTGTAATTAGTTAAGGCCTCAATGTGTTGCATGACATCTTCTAACCCTAGAGAAGGGATAAAGATAGAGGCCAAGTGATCATACCAGTGAAACATGCTTCTGGACCATAGATGATGTAGGCAGAGTAAATTTGCAGGTTTCTCGATACTTTTGACACTCCTGCCTTGTAACCATGCAAACCCTAATGTACATCTTCCTATCCATCCAGAGGGTATCTAGGGCCACAGATTGGTCCCACAAGACCAATAAGTGCCATTCGGAGCTTCCCATCTAATCCCAGGAAGATTAGACCAGTCTGTTGCAAATAAGTCTCCAGCCTGTAAAGTTTCGGTGTGTATACATTGTTCAGGAGAAGTCCATCCCAAGTGTTTAGTGTGGTTAGGGAAATGAGAAAAGGAGTGATTTTTTTTGTTCCTAGCATAAGGGTGCCTCTCTGCTGAGGTGCCTATGGTAAGGGTTAACCATAGATAGTCATCCCATATTTGAAAATAGCCATCTTGATATCTATGGTTGTTGTCCCTCAGGATAGGTGTTTTATCCTTTCCTACTTGTAGAGATGCTTTAGTGGCCTTGAGGGGAAATATTCGATTATGTCCAGGGTCACCAAGAGTATAATTTATAAGCCACTCACTTACTTTGTAATGCTGGGCAAAACGATAAACTTTTGAACTCTTTTGTATCTCCTCAATATAGTCTTGTACTGTATACCAATCATTTCCTTGAAGTGGGAATACACACCAAGGAAGTACTGATGTACTTGACAAGGGGTGTAGACCACATATCCAACAATTGCTTTGTTGTAATGATTCTGCATATTCCTGTGCCTACCTTAGAAAGGAAGATCACCTTCCTCTAGGTAGCAAGGTGATAAGCAAAAGGGCTAATAGCATCGTTCTTATCTGAGGATTCTGCTTCCTCTTTTTTTTTTTTTTGAACAGGAATCTTAAGTCTTCTATGGGCTCATAGGAGTGTTCAGATGATTGTCCACTTCAAGTGGCAGTTTCTGGTTCTTAGAGTTTGAGTCTGGCGTGATGTATCCAAGAGTCCTGGCCTGTAGCCGTGACAGCTGAAGCAGTTGACAGGATCACTGTGTATGGTCCCTCCTAAGTAGGACCTTGAGAGACTTCATTAGTTCCCTTTTGGTGCCTTCGACAGTGAATTACTGCCACTTTGGAAGACATACATACAGATGACAAAAGATCATCTATCTCCTTATGATACTTTATGAGAGATCCATTGGCAGTCAGATAATTTCTCTCTCTCCGTATAGCTGCTTGAGCATGTAATACTAAAAAAGCATATCGTGAACCAGTATAAATGTTAACCCTTTGTCCTTTGCCCAGTTGTAGGGCTCTGGTCAGAGCTATGAGCTCTCCTAGCTGAGCACTAGTCCCAGGTGCAAGTGACGAACTTTCAAAAGTCTGATGCAAAGTTACCACAACATATCCTGCCTTTCTTATCCCATTTTCCACAAAGGAGCTGCCATCACAGAAAAGAGTCAATTCAGGGTCAGTAAGGGGTGTATCCAATAAATTTTCTCTGGCTGTGTATGTATGAAGAATTACCTTTTCACAGTCATGTCTGTCAACTTCAGTTTCTTTCTTTTCTAGCAAAAAGGTGGCAGGATTTAAGGAGTATGTCTTTATTTGAATGGCTGCTCCTTCTAGAAGTAGAGCCTGGTATTTAAGAAGCCGATTGTCTGATAACCATGGGCTTCCCTTAGAAGAAAGAAGTCCTGCCACATTGTAGGTGTATATACAGTAAGATCTTTACCTAACGTCAATTTGGATGCCTCTGGCACTAAGAGAGCTATAGCTGCCATAGCTCTAAGGCAAGCAGGCCATCCTTTCGCTACAATGTCTAATTCATCACTGAGGTATCCTATAAGCTATTGAGTGGGTCCCTGGTTCTGTGTGAAAATTCCCAAAGCTATACCTTGCCTTTCGTCAACATATGAATTGAAATGGTGTCCAGTGGGTAGGCTTAGGGCTGGGGCATTAAGAAGGGCCTGTTTATGCTTTTGAAATACAGCCTGTGAGTCAGACTCTCAAGTTAAAATATGGGTATCTTCTTTTTGGGTCCCCTTTATAAGCTGATAGAGAGGTCATGCTATCCCCCCATATTCTGGTATTCAAAGGCAACAAAAGCCTGTAATTCCTAAAAATCCCCTTAGTTGTTTTAGGGTCTTGGGCTGTGGGTAGGAAAGAATTGGGTTAATTCTTTCTCCAGCTTTCTGGTTCCCTTAGATATGTTGAAGCCTAAGTATTTTATCCCAATACTTCAAAATCATGCTTTAGATTTTGAGACCTTATAACCTCTGTCTGCTAGGAAATTTAGTAGAGCACAGGTGCCTTGGCTACAAAGCTCTTCTGAGGGGGCACATAAAAATATGTCATCTAAATATTGTAAAACTGTGACCTGGGAGAATGTAAAACAGGCCAAATCATGGGAAAGTACTTGCCAAAAAGATGTGGACTATCTCTAACCCCTGGGGGAACACAGTCCAAGTCAATTGAGGGGCCTGGTCATGAGGATTCTCAAAGGCAAAAAGAAACTGGAAATCTTTATGTAAAGGAATAGAAAAAAAAAACATCCTTTAAATCTAACACTGAAAACCAACTTGCATCTTCTGGGATCTGAGAAAGGAGTGTATATGGGTCAGGTACTATGGGGCGAATGGGCACTACTGCCTCATTTATCAGTCTAAGGTCCTGTACTAACCTCCATTCTCCATTGGGTTTTTGAATTCCCAGAATTAGAGTATTACATGGGCTATTACAGGGTTCAAAGAAGCCCTGTGCCCTTAGATTATCAATTATAGGTAATAGTCCTTTCTTTACTTCAGGTCTTAGAGGATATTGCCTCTGGTTAGGGAAAACAGTAGAATCTTTGAGATGTATTTGTGCTGGAGCAGCTCTTATAGCTCTATCTATCTTGCCTTTAGTAGTCCATACTTCAGGATTTATTTCTGTCTCCACAAGGGGGAAGACAGCGTACCTGACCTGGCTGCATATATATCACCATGTTTAGACAAGACAAAATATCTCTCCCTAAGAGAGGAATTGGACAAGTAGCCATGATCAGAAAGGAATGTGTAAAAGAAAACCATCCCAATTATAGCCTAGCGGCTGTGAAAAGTATCGAATTACCTCCTCTCCAATGACTCCTCATATTAATACACAAATATTTTTGTTAACTTGCCCATGAATGTAGGGTTCTGCTGTAATTATCAATACATAAAGGGACCACAAAAGTGCTTATCCAAAGATGTACACATAAGGAGTAGAAGGCAATGGCCAAATCAAGGGTCTCAGATCCCAGAGTACCAAAATTATAACAATTCCAAAATGGGAAGCATCTTTTTCTTGCCATATAATAAAAGAAAATGAAGGGGCCAGGGAGGTGGCTCAGGAATAAGCAATTCCCTGGAAAGCACAAGGACTTGAGTTCAATCCCTGGTTCAGACAAAAAAAAAATGAAAGAGAGAGAGAGAGAGAGAGAGAGAGAGAGAGAGAGAGAGAGAGAGAGAGAGAGAGAGAGAGAGAGAGAAGAAAGAAAGAAAGAAAGAAAGAAAGAAAGAAAGAAAGAAAGAAAGAAAGAAAGAAAGAAAGAAAGAAAGAAAGAAAGAAAGAAAGAAAGAAAGGAAAAGGAAACTAAAAACACAGATTTCAAGTTCAAGCTCTGGACTTCTTACCAATTTTGACAAGTTAAAAACTGATCCTCAGGAAACTTAATACCCTTTTGTGCATTAACAGAAAATAAAATTTGGCCCCTCTACTTGTTTTTCTTTTGGGGGGCAAACTCTAAATATCATGGTCCCTTTGGGCTCCTAGACAAAGGTACTGGGACTAAAAGAAAAAGAAACATCTTTGGACATTTTAAGTAATCAGGCTGAGAAAAATCTTTATTAAAACTACTGTGGTCCTTTTTCTTGGAGGAGCCCTTTTGTCTTGTAGGGGGGAGGTGCATGCGCAGTGGAGGCAGGCATGAGAAAACAGGGAACTGCTGTCTCATTGGTGGGAACAATAGTTTTAGATCTCCCCCTGGTGGACTTTGATAATAACTGAAACGTGAATTTGTAAAATTTTATATCTAGAGTATACTCCATTGTCATTCAACTAACGCAGGTGCTTGAACTTGACAGCATAATCCAACACAGTCCAGCATTCCACAACAATAGTGAGTTATTCAAAGAAGTTGTCGACCATACCCACTTACAGCTCAGCTTAATATTATGGCTTCGCGACGTATACTTCATTTTTATACTTTTCTGCTGGATGGTTAAGACCTAGATAGAGCAAGACTTATATACCAACACATGTACTTTATGTTTCTAATGTGGTCAGTGAAGTTCCCTCAGGGTTTATCTTGTAGTCCTGTACATTATTCTGTGGATCCTTTGTCTGTGTCATCCATGTGGATGAGTCACGGCCAATGCTTGACCAGTTTGCTCTCTGTGAGAGCTTGAGAGAAAGTTTTCTCTCCATGTGACTTTCACCAGGCACATTATAGAACTTCAGTCTCTTTCCTCTGTGGCTCCATAATCTCCATGTTCAGAAAATTTGGAGCTCAACTGAGTTTCATGATGTTGCAGTACAGGTTCTCCTATGTCCTGAGTCTTCGCTGACCTTGAAAAGCTAGAGCCAAAATGTTGGCTGGCCTTGTGGCTCTTCTATTTCTCCAACTCTGATTTGTGAACTCAGGTTGTTAACCATCCAGAAGAAAAGCTGATTAATATCCTGCAGCAAATGCCATTCACTTTGCCTTATCAGACTCAATTGATTTTAGTTGTTGTTGTATGTTTCCTTTTGTATTTCTGCTTTTCACTTGTTATACTAGGGAGACTATATGATATTTACACATGTGTGTCTGGTTTACTTCACTTATGAGTATATGTTCATGTGGCATCCACTTCAGCATAAATGCTTCTAGCTTATCATTCTTAATAGCTGAGTAATATTCCATTATATAGAAATACCACATCTTTTTCAACCATTCCTCATGTGTTGGACATCTTGGTTGTTTCCAAGGTTTTGCTATCAGAAATTGTGCTGCTATAAACATAGGTATACATATATCTCTATGATACAATGTTTTCAGATCCTTTGGGAAAATTCCCAGTAGGGGGATAGCCAGCTTGAATGGGATTTCTAGTCCTACTGTTTTGAGAAGTCTCCACACCGACCTCCACAATGGTTGTACCAGTCTACATTCCCACCAGCAGTGGAGAAGTGCTCCCTTTTCTCCATGAATTTTAATGTTTGGGACTTCCCTTGACAATTTTAGAATTACTGCGGCAGCCTGTCTTAAGACTTGGAGGACATTTCACTTGGACAGCCTGATCTGATCTCCCATCTACATTCTAGAGAAGAACTCTACACTTGAGCTGCTTGTTACCTTTCTGATTTGATCCTGGTGGGGAGGCACCCTCAGTTCTTGAGATCCTCTACTCTTGCTTCCCCTGATAAGAGTGCACTGCCATAGACATGGCTGTACTGAGACCTCCAATCCCAAATTTTAGAGGAAGCTTTACACTGATTTCTGTCAGGGTTCTACCAGTTGACATTCCCACCAAAAGGAGAGTGGGTTCATTTTTCTATATACCTTCACCAGGATTTGTAATTGGTTGATTTTTTGATAATAGTCATTCTTTCTGGGGACAGATAGAATCTCAGAATTGTTAATTTGCCTCTCTTCAATGACAAATGATGTTGAGCATTTTTTATGTATTTATTTGCCATTTGTATTTCATCTGAGGAGTGTGTATTCATTTCACATGACCATTTTTGGATTGGATCTTTGAATTATGGGGACCTAATTTAAAAAATATATATTTATATGATCTAGATAGAAGTCTTTGGTTTGAGAGAAAGTTAGCTAACATTTTTTACACTTTGTGGTTTTTCCTTTCATTTTGTTGATGATTTGTTTTGATGTGCAAAATGCACTTGCTGATTCTCTGAAGAGAACCAAGCAGTTTGGTTTTTATTCTTGAACTTGTTGCCTACCACCATATCTGCAAGATTTCTACCTACTTTCTTCTTCAGTAGATTTTATGTTTCTGTTTTAATATTTAGATCTTTCATATATTTTCACTTTATTGTAGTGCATTGTGATACACATGGATCTAGTTTTAGTTTTTGTGATATGGAATTCCAGATTCAATAAAGAGGCTATCTTTTTTGCAGTGAACATGTTGGGCCCCTTTGTCAAAAATACAATGGCTGAGTGTTCATGTAGATGTGTCTGCATCTTCTAAACTGTTCCATTGATTGTCAGGTCTGTTTTATTTTGTTTTGCTTAGTCTTGTTTTTTTTTTTTTTTGCTGATAATTTTACCACAGTAATTTCATAATATAATGTTAAATAAAGGATTGTGACCTACACTGCTCAAGAATGCCTTTACTATGCTAGGACTTTTTTGATTCACAATAAGTTTTCAGAATGCTTTCGTTAGACCTATGAGATATGCTAATGATATTTTGATCACTCTCGCATTAAATCTTTCTAACAGTTCTGAGAGGATGGCCATTTTCACAATGTTTTTCCTATTCATGAGCAAGAAATGTCTTTCCATTTTCGAAAATCATCTTTGACCTCTTCTTTGAAAAAATTATAATTTTAACCAGATAGATCTTTTACTTCATTTACTGCATTGATTCCTAAGTATTTTGTTTTTTAGATGCCATGGTGAAGGGTGTGTTTTCCATAATTCTCTCCCAGAGAGTTTGTTGTTTGTCTACAAGAATGTTACTTTTTTTTTTTTTTTTTTTTTTTTTTTTGGCGGAACCAGGGATTGAACTCACGTCCTTGAGCTTGCCAGGGAAGCACTTATTCCACTGAGCCATTTCTCTGGCCCCAATACTATTTAATTTAGAGTGGTGACTTTGATTCTAGGAGTTTTTTGCTGGTGTTTCTTTGGTTTTCTGGATGGAATATCAGGTCATCTGAAAATGAAAATTTAACTTCTTCTTTTCCGATTAATAAGCCTTTGATTTCTCTTTCTTGTCTAATTGCTTTGGCAGTTCTCAGAACCATATTGAACACAAGTTGTGATAATGAGCATCCTTATCTTGTACCTGATTTTAGAAGGAAAGCTTTCAGGTTTTTGTCCATTTTGTGTGATGTTGGCAGTTGGTTTGACATAGTTGGATTTCATCAGATTGAGGTAAAGACCATCATTAAAATTTTCTGTAGGGTCTTTTTTATCATGTGTGAGTGTTGAACTTTATCAAAAGGTTTTTACATATCTTGAGATGATCATCTGATTTTTGTATTTTGTTCTTTTGATATGCTGCATAACATTCATAGATTTGCCTATGTTGAACCATCCCTGCAGCCTGCATCTTTAGCACTTTTATCATCTACTTTTAGATAAATATTGAAAAATGGACAGGGGAATAATAAATTCAATCAGCTGAAAACATGAATGGTCCCCCAACTTTAAAAAATCTTGTGTGGTTTATTTTTAAGTATATGAATAGATATGGGGAATCTCCCCAGGATAAGAAGTTTTCTGGTAAGAAATCCAAATGACAGAGAACTGGGTCACGACGTACAATCAAGAGAAAGGTGTTCTAACACCACATTGCCTAGCATTTGGCATCTAAGTACGCTAAGAACTGATAAACCTATTATAGAGGAAAGTGATCATATGGTACTGTTCTGAAACTGGAGGACTACAAGATTATGGGAAATCTTACCTTAAAAATGTATCTTTCATTTCACCAAAAGTAGACCACATCACTAATTCATAAGGTTTTTTTTATTTTTATTTCTTCTACAGTGTCACCTTAGTACTATATTACCACATAAAGAATAGGTGGATACTTAAAAGCCTATCTTACTCTTGCAAATTAAAAAATGCTTGTATAGTATTAGGTCCTCACTGAAAGCATCAAAAGTTGTACTTTGCTTTTGTTAACAGACAGAAGTAAATCATTTTAGGTTTCTTGTCATAATTGGGACTTTTGAAAAATATTTCCTTAAAGATTCCAGAGAATATTGGCTTCTATGGATTATATTGATGTTCGTTGTTTTAGAAATTAAAATTGACAATTCAGTGTGCATGTACTTCTGCATGCATGTGTGCATGTACAGTGGGGTGGTGTTAGTGTAGGGTTTCCTGATGATAGACATTTTGAGTGAGGTTCTGTGATGTGGGCATTCGCCTATGTACTGTAGGATGTTTAACATGATTACTGTCCCCTACCTAGTAGAGGCCAGTACCTTTCTCCTTCAGGTCATGATAACAAACAGTTTACAATTTTGGACAAGATAACTCCTCTTAAGAACCACCTTACTAATATAATATCAAAAAATAACTAGCTTTTATAACTATGTTATGTTTTTGTTATCAGTTCTCATTAGGTGAAAAATGTCTATTTAAACTTATTGCATTCTTTCATTGGACTGAATAGAACAAAATTAGATCCTTATGTGTTTTGGCACATTCATGACTGTTGAAAAAACAATAATAAAAAAATCTAAGCTCACAGAGATATGTATTTTTTTATTATTTTTTTGGCAGAACAGGGAATTAAACTCAGGCCCTTGCGCTTCCCAAGGAAGCACTTATGCCACTGAGCCATCTCCCCAGTCTGTATTTTTATGTAACTTTACTTTTAAAATTTTGAGATAATTGTGGATATCTACTTTACAAAAAGCACTGTAACCAAATTTCTTAAATTTGGTTCAATTTTACATGGTACCTGTGAAATGATTACATTTACATTCATTGGTACATCTTGCAAAATGAATTTTTTTTCATTTATTTTTATTTTATTAAAATACAAATGTCAATCAGACAGTTTCAAGACACCTTAACCATACACATTCGATGAATTAATACATTGCAAACTGTTTTCATAACATTTTGGTATTATACAAGGTGCATACATGATATTATATTTACAGATATTATTTTAGCAGATATCTCTTATCAGTGAATTAAGAGTGTAGTTGCTTACTTATCTTATTTTTTATACCTGAATTATATCAAAAATTCAATAATTATTTACCTAGTGGATGACCATAGTACTAAAAGCTGACATATTATCCTGTCCAACCACCATTAGTGCAGATCTTGCCTCTCATAGAATTATGTAGAAGCACAGTGTTATCTATCCCAACTGTACTGTCTATACACACACATCCTGATTTTTTCTTTCTACAACCCTTCCTTTGTCTACACCTGTCAAAAGTGGGCACTCCATTGACATTCAACTACCTTAGGTGCTTGAACTCGACACCAC
>PVKA01038482.1:0-20210 GCA_004027165.1 Ctenomys sociabilis
AGGTGGTGTGGTAGGCGTTGTTGAGCGGATACTTGGCTGGCTGGGTGTTCTTGACTCTGGTGAAGTTGATGCAGCGCCCCTAGGAGAGAAGGAGGACGGACGTGTGAGTTGATAGCTTTACAACAGAGTGGGGAGAGTATGGTAGGTGGATTGGAATGGTAGAAAGCAGACACACCACTGACGATACATAACAACAAGGCAACAGACTAGCTTTGATTCCTTTGCTAGGGCTGTGTTGCAAAACCACTTAGTAAAATTTGTTTTTTCTTGGAGTTTTTAATTCCTTTAGGGTGGAGAAGACCTTAACAGGACTTGCAGGGTCAGGCTGAGTCTGGAGGTAATTGCACTGAGCCCCAGCAGCTACGCTACCTTATATTATCTAGGTATGATGACCAAACAATCCCCATTTCATTGGTGAGTAAATTGAGGCTGAGGAAAGTCCTTTTTGCAAGGTTGCACAACCCATAACAGATCCCAGGATGCCTATTCCTCCTGCTACAGCACATTGGTTTTTGAGGAGGGCGGATCCCCAAATTTTATAAATAAAAGTGACTTAGTTCATTTCAACCACACTCCTGGAAGCAGGAGAAAGTTCATACCACGAGCTTCTTCTATGCTGTAGAGCAAGGGTGCAGAAATAGTTTGCAATCTGAATTTTCACAGAAAGCAGGCTCTTCAGAGGCTGTCTAGCGTGTGTGCCCACTGCACTCCTCTGACCCCTCACCTGCTAATGCTGACAGGGAACTACCGAGGCAACTCTCTCTGCTGAGGTGAAAACACACCAGGCTAATGTCCCCCTTGGGCACAGGCTTTGTCTCAGTCTACCCTGCCCTTGGTCTGCTCTTGGGAGTCAGACTTCTGGAAGCTCTGCTCCTGTCCGGGTACTTTTATGTTCTTAAGAAACCCAATGTGAGGGCAGTTTCTTGACAAACAAGTATGTGCCCTGAATGCAGCTTTAATCCTGCTTGGTATAGACTCAAATGGACAATGTGGAGAGCCCCTGGAACCTGTGCAGCAGGCTCTGGAATGTCAGATTGGAAGGAGCCCATAGATGCCTCTCTGCGGTGCCACCTTCCACCCAACACCCAATGCTCCTTCTGTGAGGGCCGGGTCTGTCTGTCTGTCTGTCTGTCTGTCTCTCTCCATAGTCTCCTTTCACCTTTCCCATAAGACCCTCCTCCCCATGCCAGAGCAGAATGTGGCCTCCCTATGGACTCCTGGTCTCCCTCGGTTTCCCAGGCCTCTGCAGCGGCTTACTGCTGTCCTGCGCCTCCTGGTTGCCAGCAGCTTCCCCACCTCCGACAGAGACCAGGCGATATCACACCTCCCTTCCTCTTTCTCCCTCTCCTGCCCAGTTACAGCAGGGGGCTGGTGTGTGAGACTGGAAGCTCATGCTGTGGTGTCTAACCTGAGGGGATCTGCCAGACAGTCTGTAGAATCTAAGAAACAATCATCTCTAGGACAAAAAGGAAATGTGGGTGTGTGATGTGAGGCTTGGTTCAGTTGTGGGGGATGGTGAAACCATCCCACCTCCCCACTTGTCCTTCAAGCTGTGTGCCAAGTCTCTTGTCGTTGTACAGTGGCCTTCCCTTGCTCACTCTGGCCTCTTCTGATCCTTAGAGTCCATGAATGCTGTGGTAACCCTCTGCACTGCAGTGCAGTGAGGTCTGTACCCTGCAGTTGCTTTATCTGTAAATGCCTTGCCTCCCTGGCCAGATAAGAAACTTCTGGAAGGCAGTGGTCTTATTCTGTATTGTGCTTTTCCACAGCCTGAAGCCTCCTGGGCTGCTTGGCATGGTCAGGAGACTCTGGGTCAAATGGAATTGTTTGAAACTGCTCGGGAAAAAGTAGGGACTTAGGCAATAAGAACAAGGAACTGGGAATTCCTCTACAAGACTGCACTGCTCAGGGAGCATGTTGGTGAAGACAACGCTTGACCGTACTGTAAGTAGTTCAGGAAGGATGGGGCCCGGTGCAGATGCTGGCACCCCAGGTCCCCTGAGTTTGCATTTCATTAGACCAGACCAGGACCTAACCTTGTGAGGCTCCCACTGGGGTCCTCTAGCAACAGAAATAAGCTACCATGGCTGTCGGCCTCAATCACAGCTCCCAGAACAGGTGCCAGCTTTCAGGGTTTATATAAATTTTGCAACCCATTCCTTATAACTACCCACTTATCCAAGCAGCTCTCTTTTATAGCTTTATAAATCTAAGCCTTGGTTACTGTTTATTTATGATGCTGCATAAACCTCTTTCCTTCAAGATGTGTAAGCCTCCTGGCCACCATCTGTGATAAATTCCTGTAATGACAGCTCAGAGTTGGGATTTACTGTACTACCTATTTTGCCCTTCATTCCTAGACATCTGACTCCAACCAAGAGGCTCAAGAGATCTATTTTCTTTAAGGAAGGGAAATTCTGAGCCTGGGCAGAAACCTGCTGGGGCTGGGGTAAGGACCCTATCTGACTTCAGAGCTCCTTTACAGCTGGGCACTCAACTGGCTAAGGGAGGGGGATAATTAGTTAGCAACTCATGAACTTGTTCTGAACACCTGTGCCTTGGCTGTTTTTACCAGAGGCTGTTGTGTCCGCACTCAGAATCAGGAGCTCCAGCCTTCTACCAGTAACCCATTGTACATTTCCCAGACCTTTCCATAATCCATAGCATGATTCCCAGAAAAATCCTAAAGGATTCGCAAAATGGTCTGAAAGGATCCACAGAATAAAAGATGACCTCATATCTATCAGTTGAAGATGGGATGACAAGGCAGTGGGAGACTGGGGACTCAGAGAAAGGCTGGGAGCCTCTTTCCTACAGGAACATCCAAGGTCTGCACCCACGGAGCTGCAGTTTATTACAGACCTCATCCAGTTCAGAAGCCCAGAGCTTCTGAAAAGAGCTAGTGAGGAGGTGAGGGGTGTACTCATAGCAGCTGTCTCCCTTCATGGGACACCTTGCAGTATGACACAAAGGGTCATCATGCCACTTTGCACTTTAAGTGGCATGAAAATTTCCTTAATCACGTTGGTGAAGCGTCTGGGACAGTGTCTGGCTCATAATGTTTGGTGAACATGTCTGAGTCTAACATTTCTGCAGACAAGGGAGCAGGTGCTCAGACACAGTGATGAGTTTTTCTAGGGTAGACCGCCAGCTGGAGGTAGCATCAGGTGTTCTGAGTGGAATGCGGACTACACTCCACACCCGGTCTCTAGTGTAAACTTGGTAAATAGGAGTAAAATTGGTAAATAGGATAAAAAAAGAAGGCAGTGTGGCATGTGACTGAAGCATCCCCCCAGAGCCTGCTTGCTTTCTTCTGTTGCTGCAGAATTCCTGTAACTTGTTTCTTATAGGACCCCTCCCATAGTGCTTTGTGCACACAGTTAGTGGGTGCTACACTTACAGGTACTCATCTTCCTGGAAAAAGGGTGCAGGTTCAGTATAAATGCAGCCCTGAGGCAGTTTATAGTAAGACAGTCTTCATATGAGGGTGTGGTTAAAACAAAGTTCTTAAAACCTGGAGCCAGAGGTGCCACACGAACCCCATAACACTTAGACCATATAATTGACCTAAAGATCAGTTTACACGACATATTTTTTTTTTTTTTCTTGCAAGAGGATAATAGAAAGGCCAGATGTGCTCTCTGTCAAATGTGCCAGTAAATCTGCACCAGTGTTTGCTTAAAAGGTTGCTAGGACGATTGGGGCTCTCACTCCGTCACACTGGTCTTTGTAACCCAGTTTAAGTTTTGACACTATTGTGTTGGGGTAGTTTGATTCAGATCCCAGATTTGGCTTTGACCTCAGTTTACCTTGCCTTCCTTATTAACAACTGTGAATGCCAGTTATTTACAAGCAGTAGCCACAGCACACTCTAGCAAAATTCTAAGATGATGAGGCAACAATATCTGCTAATGGGAAGATTAACAGAAATTTCCAGGCACATCTTTTTTTTATTTATTAGCACAGTGTATGAGCTAAGTATCATTATTTTCATTGTACAGAAGTGAAACAAAGACCTCAGACTAAATAACTTGCTAAGATTTGCCATCAATGAGAACTAAGATTAAATGAGACTGGGATTAAAACCTAACTCTGCTTGCCCAAAAAACTCACCCCCTTTTTACTGCATTATCCTCAGTATCAACAAAAAATGCAAATAATTTCTTGAAGGACGGCAGAAAGTACCATACAGTGTAGCACTTGGTCACATCTAGCAGCTGTTGACATAGCTTTTAAGGCTCCCCCCCCGAATATAAATCAATCCACTTTACTCTCCACCTCAAAATTCTTCATGGGTTCCTTGCTACCTTGAACATAAAATGCAAATACTATACCTCCGATGCCACAGGCAGCCCTCGAGATGTGGTCCTTACTTACACTTTTTGCACTTAATTTCTTACTTTTTTACTGTAGGATTTCCAGCCTTGCTCAGGTTGAGCCCTCCATGAACACTTGCTAAATGAAAGAATACCATGTAGCATTAGTGCTCTTCTTCTGACGTCTTTTAGCATCAGAGCTGCTCTGCAGTTGGTTAGTAAACAACTTGGCGGTGGTACCTCCTGAAAGAGAAAGGGCCCTAGTGCTGCTAGGAAGATCTCAGGGGTGAAGTTTAAGTTAGCACTTGGCAAATGAGGCTCAGAGACCTGTAGGTCTCTGAAGTGCAGCAAAAATCCTTAGAAAGCCCAGATTTTCCCTGTAACTTTAGGCTGTTAGAAGTGCAGGGGTCCGTTAATATGTCTGTAAGCTTTATGGATGCTTATGTCACCTTCTCCTGACTCTGGATTTTTCTAGGATCTTGAGAGAGGGATGGCAAGGATCCTTTGTGCTCCTTTCATTTGGTTTCTGTATTTATTTTATTTTCTGTATTTTTTAGGGAAGGGTTCACAGGGTGTTTAGGGTCTCACTACTAGATCAGACTCACAGTGATCAGCCTGTTCACAGCCTCCCGAGAGCTGGGATTACAGGTGTACGCCACCAGGCCCAGTCTCAATTGCCATCTCATCACACTCTGGGGATGGGGCCAGCATAGCAGGCCCGGGGATCGAACCCCTGGCCCCTGTGCATGCTTTCAGGTGCTTGTTTTCTGTATTTTAAATGTTAACACTTATCCATAAACATACATTTTGGGTTAATTTTTGGCTAGTTTATCAAAGGATATTGCTTGTCTACAAAATCCTTTACCTAAATTGGAGATAACACAGTCTGGAGCTGTTATGACCCTGCTGGGATATAAGGTCCAGTTGAGCAGGCTTTGGCTTTTTTTCTCTTTTCAGCTGTAGACACCGGTGGCTAGTAAGGATAGAGACAGGTAACTGGCAACGTGGGGCTGCGGGGTGCCTGTGACCTGCACCACTAGTTGGACTTCTCTCTGCTCTGCCAGTCCGTGCTCACTGGACTGAACCACTGTTGCTGTGGGCCTCACCTTCATCTGCAAAATCAACTTGTCACATTGGATGGTGTCCAAGGGCCTTTTTGCCCTAATGCCTTACGATTCCATTAAGATTTGAGTAGCTAGGGCTGGCGAGATAGCTTGGCAGACTAAGCGCCTGCATAGGCAAGGACAAGGGCTGGGTTTGATCCTCCACACCACATGCTGCACCAGCCGCCCCCAGGTGCACTGAGCTGGTCACCAAGACCAGCATGGTGGCGCATGCCTGTAATCCCAGTGCTGGGAGGCTATAAATAGGAGGATCACCATGAATCCGAGCTGTGCAGTGAGATACTGTACCAACTATGTTAAGAAAAAAGATTTGAGTAGTTTTGGAACGCTTTATGTGGATACTTCAGTCTGAATTCCTTTGGGGCAGCCAGTTTGCTCATCTTTTTATGTTATTTAGTTTCTTTTTTAAGTGTATTTAGTGCAGGGTCTCCAGGGCCTCCCTACATGGATTGGACTTGCAGTGGTTCTCCTGTTTTCTGCCTCAAGCACTGAGACTACAGATGTGCAGCACCACGCCCTAATCTCAATCACCAGCTCAGCTCTCCCTGGGGGTGGGGTTGGCATGGCAGACCTGGGGGATTGAACCCCTGGACCCTGCATCTGCCTAAGCAGGCATTTTAATCCCCTGAGCTATCTGGCCAGCCCTTGGCTCAATATTTGTATCGCACATTTTCCAGTTCTTCATTAGATTTCAAAGATATTAATACATTCACTTCTGCTTTTGTATTGCCAGGGTGAAGACTCAGCTTGCCTGCGAGTTCTGAATTTGGGTTTGTGGGCTGCCAGGGGAGATGTGAGCAGGAGCTGCGAGCAGGAGATGCAGGCTGATTATGTGCAAGGGATTTGCCAATGGTGAGCTCATGTGTGCTGAGTGTTAGGAAACATCTGTTTGGGTATCATGCACGCTCAGTGGAGAGGGAGCTGGCCTTCGGAGATGGTTACAAATATGCCACAGAGCCCACAGATTAAACCAAATAGTTTCCTATAAACAGAGGTCATTCAAGGAAATTGGGTTTCACAGGAAGAATACTAAAATAATCAAATGGAAAAAAGTAGAATACACATGCCAGGTTTGCTCTGACAAATACCTTCATTCTCTGGCCCAGTGCTTTCACTGATTGTCTCTTTTGGAAAGTTGTAGGTATTTCTCAAGTTGCAAATGGATTAGGTTTCTAGGGTTTGTTCAGAAATTAGTTGTTCAGAATGAGGAGCCTGGTTCCTAGTTTAAGTCACTCTTGCAAAGAGAGATGGTTCCCAGGCAAGACTGCAGAAGCCTCATTTGAATATTGAAGGCAACTGATGCAGTCTGCTGTGATTAGTGCTCTAGCGAGGAAACAGATATATGACCAATGATATGGTGCAGGTCTGGCCTGGAGGACTTAATCAGGCTTCTCTCACTTGATAAGGCGGCTTCATTCATTGTGCTTGAATAGTCCTTTTGACAGGCAATTTTTGAGTGTCAGCTATGCTAAAGATGCTGCAGGCAGTGATGGGCAAGGCCTGAAGTCTTTGCCCTCATGAGGAATATAGTCTAGAGGCGGAGACACACAGGGGTCAAGGGATCTCACAAACAGGCGGACATCAGCAACCGTATTTGTGACCTGTGATGCTGATCTTGGCCATTGTTGAGGGAACAGAGATGCATGTGTGACCTGAGGGAGGCCAGGAAGATTCTTCCTCCTGGAGAATTTGGAATGACCACTGAATGAGAAGCCCTCAGTCAGTTTGAAGTGACCCTTTGAATAGAGGAAGTAAGTGGAAATGGGGAAAATCTGTCTTCCACTCCAGTCAGGGAGAAGTGGAGATAATTTTGATTCTTTTTTTTTTTTTTTTTGCGGAACTGGGGATTGAACTCAGGCCCTTGAGCTTGCCAGGGAAGCACTTATTCCACTGAGCCATCTCCCCAGCCCCTATAATTTTGATTCTACTTCTGAAAGATCTTTCATATGCATTTGCCCCTCTCCAGTCTTGCGGTCACTCATCTTCTATTACGGGGGCCACCAAATAAACCAGACTTCCTGTCACCCCAGCCTTTGTCTTTTACATTGATATTTTGGTTTCCATATAAAATATATATTGCACATATAACTAAAAACATGTCTATGCTTACATATATATGTGTGTGTATGTGCATGGAAATAGTACAGTATGCATAAAATATGTATGAAATGAACACATGAAGCTTATCTTCTGCTTAAACATTCCATGTCTCCCACCTTTTATAGGGTGATACACAATGTCCTCACAGGCTCCTGGCCCCTGTTCCTCCTGCATTTCTCTCAGTTGCCCCATTTTCTTTTCTTTCTTTGAACCTTGAAATGAAGCTGACCTACTCTCAATTTTCTCATGACAGCCTTCTCATCCTAGGCTCAACTCCATGACAGAGACAAAAAGTGCCACCACTCACTCTCCTCGCTTCCTCCCTCTGCCCCAAAGCTGGAGGGGCCAAGGGCCAGGAGGAGGTGAGCTGGGAAGGCGAGGCTGGGATCCTTCTTGGCCTTTGCTGCACTCCAACTTGGCCCTGCCAGAAGTCTCCTGGAGGAGGACCCAGGGCCAGCGCTCTCGGCCACCGGCTTCATTCCACTTCATTCCACTGACACATGCTGGCATTCTCCCCGCAGTCACGGCTCCAGTGCCAGAACCAAGGGGAAGATGAAAGCATAGAAGAGACATTCAGTAACAGGAAGAAAGCAGAAAAACAAAGGAAAGGATGCACATAAAAATGGTATATCTTTAGTGGGGCGCATATAAACACAAGACACAGCAAGAATTACTGGAGACTGGGCTTAACAACAAATCCTTTTTATCTTGTTCCGAAAATCTACTTGTGAAAATTTGGAATATGCACAAAGGAAGGAGAAAGAAAAGGGAGAATTTTGAGCAACAGCATTTAGAATTCACAGTTTTGTGGGTGTGGCACAGTGGCCTAGATTGGGGCACCACCCGATTTAACTCTCTATAATCCATGGTTAGACTAAACATCTGTCTTTATCCTTTTCAACCTCCCCATACTGACACATATATTTACAAAAATGAGATCATCCTGTATAAAATTTAAAGATAATGTCCTACAACTTATCTTTTCCTCTGCCATTTTCAGTTGCATAATCTATCACACAGATGCACCAAATACAGTATTAAACTATTGTTGGGTATAAAGAGTTTGTCCATATTATAAACAAGGCTGTAATGAAACCACTCATATAAACATTTCTTTTACCCATCAATAATTTTAGGACAAATTATTGGTTAAGGCAGAATTTCTGTGTCAAAGTTTACACCCATTTGAAATTTTGTTTTTTACCCATTTTAAATTTTTGACAATATATTGTGAAATGTTCTTCCACAGATTTTATAAAACATATTCTACCTTGTATAAAAAGTGACCTTGTGTAAAATGTGATCTTGTTTGTGGCCCCAATGCTATTTTATGACCATTTTTATTTCCCTGCAGTTTCAATTATAGTTTTATAAGGAAACGTTCTTCCAATTTATGTTAAAAGGAACTGTATCATCATTTCCATGTGGGCTGTTTTATTACCAGAGGCAAAACAGTGTTTACCAACATGCACATTAGCTAGCCTTAGACTTGTCTGATCTCACACCTTGCCTATTTTTCTATTGTTTTGATCTTTTCTCATTGATTTTAAGAAAGAGCTTGTCATACAGTAATGATGAAACCTTGCTTATATAAGCTATTCCCCCCCCCTTGGGTTAATTTCTTTTTTAAACCTTGGTTTGTGGTATTTTTTGATGTACAGGAAAGTTAAACATTTTTATAGGGGCTGCCGTTTATATCAACTCATAGTGTTTACTTTTAAACACATGAGAAAGGCTTTCATTATTCTGTTTTTTTCCCTCATTATTCTATAATTTTACTTTTCTATGTTTATAGAAGGTGGACTCTAAGAGCCAAACTACCAGGACCTACAGCCCGTGTTACCCTGAACAAACTAACCTCTCTACAGCCCTGTTTGTAAATTTTCTCTAAAACAAAGCTTAATAACTGATTCTATCTCAGAAGACTTTTTTTTTTTTTTTTTGCAGAACCGGGGATTGAACTCAGACCCCTGTGCTTGTCAGGGAAGTGCTTTTTCCACTGAGCCATCTCCCCAGCTCCTCAGGAGACTGTTATTAATTTAAATTATGAATAATTTCTGAACAGTGACACATAAGAGCACTCATTAATGTTAAGCATTAACATCTGAAATCATTTGCTATAATGTAAGAGGTGCAAATTCAGATTTCTTTCATCCTTTTTCTAAATCATCAGCCAGTTGTACTAATACCATCTGTCGTCCTCCAACTGGTTTAACACTTTTTTATTGTAAATTCTCATTGATCCTTGCATTTGGCTTTGGAGCCTTGGCTCCGCTGCTCTGAGGTACCCGTGCGGAGCAGCGGAGTTCCCATTCATACCGTCACCGCGTGTGTTAATATTGGTAGTGTAAGAATACCTTCCGTTTTCATTGTCAAAATTATCTGCTCCACTCCTCTGCTCATTCTTCTACTTTAACAATTTAGAATGACGTACCAAGGATTGAGTTGGGGAACGTGGACTTTACGTTGTTTTCTTACTCATAAACATTAAAAGGAAAAAAAAATACAAAACTGATGTTCATTATTAAGTCCAGTTTGCTTAAAAAAAAAAATGTTCCTAGATGTCTGGTGTTGCTATTGTAAAGTTAAACTTTTTCTATCTAACTGTCCTAGTCTTAACATATTTATTTTATATCTGAATCTCTGAATCTCATACTTTTTTGTGGATATAGTTTAAAGATTTTTTTTTTTTTTTTAGTGCAGGGTCTACAGGGTCTCACTGCACAGATCAGGCTCGTAGTGATTCTCTCCACCACGCCCAGTCTCAATCACTGTTCCAGTGTGCCCTGGGGGCGGGGCTGGCACAGCTCTGGGAATTGAAGCCCGGTCCCTGCGTCTGCCTAAGCAGGCGCTTTAATCTGCTGAGCTATCTGGCCAGCCCAGTTTTAAGATTTTTAAATATTTATTCCTTCATATTTTTTCATATTATACAGATTAAAATGGCCAAATTTTGTTAGTAACAGAGTCAAGGTCAGATGTCTTTACCTTATTCTAGTCATTAATTGGAATGCTGCTAGTATTTCAATAATAAGATAGTTTAGATACCGTTATATTACAAAATATCTGGGGCTGGGGAGATAGCTTGGCAGTCTAAACTGCTTGGCAAGCGTCAAGGACCCGAGTTCGATCCCTGGTACTGCAAGCCATGCCGGGTGCGCTGTGCCACCCAAAATCCAGATGTGGGAGTGGATCAAGATGAGATAGGAGGATCACTGAGTCTGAACTGCAAGACCCTGTACCAAATAAATAAAATTTTAAAAATGTATAAAAACATAAAAATATTTCTAATTTGCTAGGAGCTCAAATAATCTAAAAAAGTACTTTTTTTTTTTTTTTAATCTATTTTAGTACAGGGTGTACGAAGTCTATAGAGTCTCACTACATAGATCAAACTCAAAGCGATTATCCTGTTTTCAGCCTCCCAAGCACGGGGATTACTGCAGGCACCACCACCCCTATTCTCAGTTGTCATCTCTTGGGGCGGGGCCAGATGGCACGCTGGGATCAACCCTGGCCACTGTGCTCTGCCTGAATGGTTGCTTTAGTCCGAAAAAAACTACTTTTGATGAAGAACAATATGATCATATTGATACTTTTAAGGAAATAATTTTCCATTCTTGGTCAGTTTACAGATATCAAGAACCATGTATTAAAATGATACCAATCAGGATCATCACATTTTTCTCTATTTTGATCTATTAATGTAATAAATGTTAAAATAAAAATTATCTGCTTATTTCTGAGGCAAATAGAAAAGTCCTGGAATTAATAGTTAGCTTTGATTTAGGATTTTGCATACACCTCATGGTGAGACTGGTCATTTTATTTTGGTATCTGTCCTGTTTTTCCCTAAAAATTATACTAACATCACAAAACAAATTGGGAAGATTTTCAATTTTAATTGTGCTAGATGGCTGGGTGTGGTGGCACAGGCCTGTAATCCGAGCACTTGAGGCTGAGTCAGGAAGATCGCCATGCGTTTGAGGCCAGCCTGGGCTACACAATGAGTGCAAGGTCAGCTGTACCTACTCGGTGAGACCCTGTCTCAAAAACAAACTGCTTCCTCCAACCCCCAAGTAATATGCTCCATATTTCTGAAGTAGCATAAGAATTACTTGTTCATTAAATAGTTTTCTCAAAAAAAGTGTATTAATTATTGAATCTTTGATGTAATTCGGGTATAAAAAATAAGATACGCAAAGAGCTACACTCTATTTACTGATAAGAGACATACGGTGTAATAATGTCTGTAAGTATAATATCATGTATGCACCTTCTATGATACCAAAACATTATGAAAACAGTTTGCAATGTATTAATTTATCAAATCCATCTTGTCAAGGTATCTTAAAACTATCTCGTTGATATTTGTGCTTCAATAAAACAAAAATAAAAAAAAAAGAAAAAGAAGGTGAAAAGGAAAAAAAAAATGTGTAGACATGTTGTTTTTCTAAAGTGCACATTTTTGATGCCTTTAAAGATTTTCATGAGAGGTATTGACCTTTTCAGGTTTTGTGCCTTGTCTTGAGTCTCAAGAATTTAATACACAGGAAATTTTTATAGGAAAAGTAATCTCCTTATTTGTGGTGACATTTCGTCCATTCTTAATATTACATATATTTATGTGTTCTGACTTTTTGTTCTGTTTTAGATTTGTTGATGACACTGGCATTCCCAAAGAAGTTTTAAAGATTTATTTCTTATTTTTATCTACTGATTTGCTTTAGCTTCATTAATTTGTTCTCATAGTCATAGATTTTTCATTTCTGCTTGCCATAATTTGTCTCATATTCCTTTCTAAGCTTTATCTGATGATTACTTCACTTGTTCTCATTTTTTTTTTCTTGTTTAATAATGAAAGAATTTAAGAGATCGTTCTTCCAAATCCTACAAGCTTTTATCGTGGTGTTCTAATTTTTGTTATTTATTTAATTTAATTTATTTTTTGTACAATTCCAGAAAATTCTAATATCATATTGAAAGTCTGATTTTTCACAGACCCAACAGTAATTTCTGGGTGTGTTTTAAACTTTTTTTTGGCAGAACCGGGGATTGAACTCAGGCCCTTGTGCTTGCCGGGGAAGCACTTATTCCACTGAACCATCTCCCTGGCCCCTGTTTTAAACTTCTTAAGTGCATTTTAAAAAGAAGAGATTCATTCTGCATTCCTAACTACCAGCTTTATTTTTGTGTGTGATGATGGGAAAATGTGGCTTCTAAGAATAATTTTCCTTTTCATCAGATTTCCTTTATGACTTAACTTATAGTTAACTTTTACAAATTTTAAAAATAAATGTGAGTTCTTTACTTGAAGAGTGCTATTAGTAGATTCTCCATTAATCATTTTTTAAGTTGATTAAAGCCCCAGTATCTTATTTTGTTTTATCTGCTTGACTGAACGGAATCCAATAGTGGTGAGGTTTATCCTTTCATATTTTACATAATTACATTTGCTTAAGTTGCACTTCACTATTTTAATCATCAAGCCACCCAAGAGCAGTAGGGTGGGGCCTTTCTCAGAGCCAACTGGGCAGAAGGAATCCTCCTGGTCCAAAGAGTTCTCACTTCCTGCTTGGGACAGTAACCTGGCTGCAACAGAGGTTGCCCTCAATTCTTTTTCTCCTGTGTACCGTGCCACTCTCCCTGGTGAGAATACATCTATCCCCCTGCTACCTTAAATCCGTGTTGGCCTGTGACAGTTTGGAATTATGGAAGATGACAGGCATAAGGTGTTAGCTTTGAGCCCAGTGCTAAGAGCCCTGAGAGTTTCTACTTCCTGGTTTTGGTGTCATAGGCCTCCAGGGAAGGACTCTGTATCTGAAGGTACCTGAGGGTACACTGGTCAGTGAAATCTAGTCATCTACCTTCTCCTAACTTCAGCTCTGGCCGCTTTTGGACTGTGGCCCTGTGAGAGACCAAGGCTACCACAGAACTGGAATAAAACACAGCAAATGGCAGCTGAGGTTACCATCTTTGAGTCGTTTATTTTGGAACAACACCAAAACAAGGAACAACTCATCTCTTTGCCTAATGGGCTTATTCATGGTTTATGGAACCTGAGTAAGGGAGTTGTAGGTTTATTCCATCCCTCCCTCCTTCTTTCCCACCCTTCCTCCCTTCTTCCTTTTCTCCCTTTTTCCCTCTTCTTTTTCTTTGAGTCTAAACTTTGCTCTTTCTAAAGGATCCAGATCTGTACCTGATGATCTATGTAGGACTTTATATCATTAGAACCTATGGGCCCCTTGGAGAAAGGTAAAATCACTTGATGAAAGATAGAACCTCAATGAAGCCTTCCAGAAATTTCCTTTGCTAATCTCTTGTTGTTACCCTGCAGTGTTAATTGTGAAATGCAGGCTGATATAGGCTGAGAAGGCTGAGCCGAGAGAGGGCTTGGGAAGGTGATGTAATACTGAAGCGTTTTGCCTTTCTACACAACTGCGGGAGCTTATTCTCGAAGGCTGGGCCTGTCATGTGCTGCTGTCTACTCTAGTAGGTTGCCAGTAGGTAGCTCAAGGTTGAAAAGTCTCTCTTGATTCTGCAGGCAGGGAAAAATGTATATCCTTAAATTGTCAACTTTGACCCAAAAACTTTAGAAATGCTTTAATAAGCACTTTGACAGAGAGGAAGCACTGTAAGGCAGGGTGGTCTTTTTTTGTGAATGGGGTGAAGGAGTTCTGTCCTAATGTCATGTGAAAGGCTGTTGAATACCTATGTCTAGCATATGCCTAAAGTTAAAGCTAGTTACTTTTCATACAAATAAATGTATTAATAAATTTAAACTGAGAAAGATGAACTCTGATTGAAGAGCTATAAACCACTGTAATAAAGATGAAAACATGTTGAGTGACATAAGCGATGCTTAAACCCCCACTTTAAATTTCATGATACAAAATTATGGACTGTTACATTCTGAGAATATTTAGAAGAAGCTGAAAAAACTACAGATAAAATAAGCTGGAGGGAGGAAACGTAGGAAAAGTCACCAGGTAGCCAAAGTGCTGCCACTTACCTGGAACTGGATCTACAAATTCAGACCTTTTATGGCAGTAGCACGAGGACATAGGCAGACACCTTAGGGAGAGGTGGGATAGGCTGATAACATTTGTTCATTCAAGAGGAAGAAAATCACGCTCAATGGTGACCAAGGGACATCCCGAGTAATGTTTTTTAACTTTGTTCTAAAAACCAGCCATTGGCCCCAACCATTTCTCTTCACTGGTAACATAAAGCCCAGTGTATACTCTGAGGGCCCTGCCAAGCAGAGCAGAGCAATGACTTCTCCAGACAGCCTGGTTTTAATAGACGTTTTGGATGGATCTCAGCAATACTATTGCTTTAATGCACTTTTCAAAGATATAAAAAAACCCACTGTAGCATGGTCATGCTGAGTGGGTGGAAGTCAGATCCAGGACGGACGGATTTTATTCAGTCTTCCTTTTCTCCCTTTCTGTCTCTCCCTGTTCACAACCTGGAGGATATGTTTTCCTATCCTTATCTATGTCTTTCATTAAGTGGTTCTAACTCCTTAGAACCACCAGCTTATAGTCTTTCTATTTATTATTTTATTTATATTGAGGTATCTGCTTTAAAAAATTGGTGCCAGAAGATAAACTGCCTAAGACTGCTTGGCCAAGAGCATTATTTAGCTTGGATGTGAAAATATGCAATTGTGAAATTATTTATTCATCTGGCGCATAGCTCAAACCTTATCCCACTCCATATATAAGGCATGGTGAGGGTTTGTTTCCTTCTTCTCCACACTCTGAGGAACACCATCTTCAGGAGGTGTTCTTTCCTATGCCTGGAGATGGCAAAGTGCTTTCCTTAAAGTGGAAATAACCCTAATTGCAAAAAGGAACACTTATCTTGCTTTTGTGAATTCTATATTATTGCCAGGAAATGGCTTTGTTATTCCCTTAGGTTCATATGCTCAAATCGCAAACCACAATGAGATGGGGTTAGGTGAGGTCCTGAGGGCAGAGTCCTCATGGCGGGGTGGGAGGGCTTGCCGTCTTTCTCCTTGTGTATGTGTGGAGGAAGGGCAGTGTGTACACACAGCCTGGAAGAGAGGCCTCCCCAGAACCCCACCATTTTGGCATGCTGGGCTTGGGTTGCCAGCCTCCAAGACTGTAAGGAAACAAAAGTCTGTTGTTTACCCCACCCAGTCTATATAGTATTTTATTATGGCAGTGTGAGTAGCCTGAGACAGGTGCTCACAGAGGAGGGAGCATCCACTAGATTCTTAGCACCTCTCCTAGGCACTGCTTGTCTAGCCCATGACACTGGCCAAGGTCCTTGCTCACATATAATCATCTGAGGGGCCCGTTGCTGGATACAAGGGTAGAAAGTTTCACACTAATGATATGGACCAATCACTGAGTCCCTTCACTGTGCAGTGTTTGGTATTAGCTGCTTTATATACACGCCATCTCCTTTGTCCTTCCAATAGTCTGTTGGGTAATATTATTATCCTGGCAGACACAGGCTAGAAAGGCTAAAGGAATAGGCCAACATCTTGTTGGATGAAAGAGTAGAGATTTAAATCCAGGTCTGTTTAAACTTTATAGTCTTTTAAGGAGTGTGTGCTTTTAGATTACAATCAATCAAGAAGCACAGGCATTTAGAGTTGGCCACCAGTCATACGATACTCTGGAGAATTGGCTTTGAGTCCCACTATACCCTTCCAGCTTTCCATGCTTGTTTCTCCTTTCCTCAGAACTCCCTGGGATCCCCCATCCCTCCTCGCAATCTGAACTTGGCTTGTTCTTGTTCCTCCCATTGTGATTCTTCTCTGTGCTTTCTGAGCAGCGAATTTCTAATCATGAGCTGGATGCGCTATAAAAGTTTATTTCTTAATAGGTTCTATCTTTTTTAGATACAAAAGTATACTGGGAACAAGGTGGATAATTGTCTCTTGCATCCATTTCTACTTTCTTTAATAGTGGAACCCAAACTCACTGGGCATATGACCACCTAGTAAGGACTAAATTTCTCAGCCTGTCTTGTATAAGGTGATTCAAGAGGCAATAAAAGGTGCTGAAAACCCTGACCTCATTGGTGCACGAACTGCACGTGGGGATGGCTTTCTTACATCAAACTGTGGCCGTAACCATAATCTGGAAGTTGGATGTGAGCAGAAGTGATACGTATAATGCTAGGCTCTGCTTTAAAAGGAGGGGATACGTCCTCTTGTTCTTAGACTCTTGAACTACGCAGATGAGGAGTCCTCTAGCAGTGGTGGAGAGGTAAGACAGCAGCAGCCAGGCTCCGGGGATGAAGGAGACACTACATTAACCTGGGCGGCTGACTCCCAGAGGGCAGCTGGTGAGAGAAGAAGCTCTAACTGGTGTGTACATTTATACTACTTTGGGCTTTCGCCAGATTAGCTGGTCCTCTAATAGGAATGATGTAACTCAAGAAATGAACCATTTATTTATTTATTTATTTATTTATTTATTTATTTATTTATCTATTTATTTATTTGCGGGACCAAGGATTAGACTCAGGACTCTGCGCTTGCCAGACAAGCATGTATTCTACTGAGTAATCTCCCCAGGCCCCAAAACGAACCTTTTAAAAATGATATTTTGTTCTAAAAGAGTGGCCCCATGGCTGGGGAGATAGCTTAGCAGTCTAAGTGCCTGCCTGGCAAGTACAAGGACCCGGGTTCCATCCCCGGTACTGCATGCTGTCCTGGCCCTGACACCAGGCTTGGTGGTGCATGCCTGTAATCCCAGCACTCGGGAGGCTGGGGCAGCAGGATCACTGTAAGTCAGAGCTGCACAGTGAGACCCTGTACCAAATAAATAAATAAATAATAAAAAAAAGAGTGGCCCCAATGCTGGTTGTCAAGAATGCTGTTGTAGGCTATTCTGGTGACACTTTCTGAGGAGGCGTTGGGGTACCACTTATTTTTAACTAGGTATATAGCCAGTTACTTTAACTTTCAATAGGGGTCCATGCTCCAGTCATCCTCAGGGCACCCCTTAAGTGTTTCCTGGATTTGTCGACTTTTCAGGGAAGGCTTGGTGTGGTCCTACCGGAATACCCCTTGTACCAAAATTAAGGAATACAGAAACCAAAGCCTTGAACTATTATGGCTGATGTTTGTAATTGGTCAATCAGAGAATTGGAAAGTTTATAGCACTTAAAATGTGGGATTCTTTTAGGAATACAAAGCATCCATTTAAGTTATCCAACCTCAAAATTGCTTTCAGGCCTCCATTAAACCCCAGTACTCTTCTTAATTATGCAACTATATACAGTTGGACCTAAATGAGACTCTAATGCAGTATGAAAATGCTTCATTCCTGTGGTGTAAGAAACACCTCACTAACTTAGCATTTGTGACACTTCTTTTACGCTGATCTGTATAATCTGGAAAGAAACGGCTTAACTATACTCATTTAATAAGATTATAAGAAGGATCTTTAAACAGAAAAAGTTAAATACTTTCAAAAGACAGATGGTGTAAAGTGAAGTTTCTTTCAAATTAGAAATAATTTTATTTCTTATTCAAAGTGGGCTCAGAAGAGACCTCCACTTTGAGACACTACGAGTGGCATTACTGTCACATCTCAGTTATTTCTGTTTAAATAGTCCTTCCTGGTTTCACGAGCTCTTACCAGGATGGTTGGAGAGTGTCTGTGTAGGCTTTGCTCTGGGCTTTGGCCTCCTCTCGCTGCTTACATTGCTGCTCCTGGCTTTCAGCATTATTTACTGACCACTGTGTTAGCTCCTAGCTTCCCCTTCTATTGCTAGGCTCTAGGAGACCTTGGGGGCTAGCTTGACCTCTGTTGGTTCCCTGGCTTCTTGGCCTGTCCCATGTCCTTCCTCAACTGGCTGGCCTTTCACCAGGCCCAGTGATGACAGAACCTTGCTGGGCCTCCCAGGCTCTGCTTCTGGCACTCAGCCCTGGTGCCAAATAACCCTGTGCAGGCAGGCAGTCTAGGAAGAAGAAAGGTGGCCTCTTGCCTAGTAAGAGCAATCTGTGTTCAGCCTCCAAAGATCCCGCAGTGAGTGGGCGTGTTAGTGGTTTGGCCCACTCCCCCTTTCAGTGCCATGGCTACTGCCTCCTTGTTAGTTCACTGAGGAAGAAGATTCACCAGGCAGAGGGGATGCAGCTGTGAGGCAGCGTAGGAAGATACCACGATCTGGAACCACTTATTCTGATTCTCCGGTTGCATTATGAATAAAAAAATCTAACAGCAATAACAGTATACTGTGTCTTTTATGTGGCTATCTCCATTTCCACATGGTCCTTCCATATTTCCCAGCCTTTTTATTTGACTTTGTCATATAATTTGATCTAAAGGAAGCTTCTAGAATTGCATGAGAGGTTGGTGGTGTAGCTCAGCCATGAAGGGTTAGCCTAACATGCACAAGGCTATGGGTCCAGTATCCAGCACTGTTTAAAATAAAAGCCATGAGGCACTTGCTAAGTGTTCAGTGAACAGCGAGCCTGGATGGGTTGAAGAACCATGTGGTGTAACTGAAGAGGGAACTTGTCGGTTCCATCATCATTTTCTCGGAGTGCTTTACTCTTTCTCAATGCCCTCCTTCATCCTATTTCCTTCTTTGTCTCCCTACTGTTATGAGGTCTTGGAGTGACTTCAGTAGAATCCCAAAGCTTCCATGACCAGAGACATCCTCTTTCTAACCTCCACTCACAAGGTCCCAGCTATCTCATTATCCAGCATTCTCAACGTTAGGGGTCCTCTGTGGGCATCTCACAGAGGCCTCTTTGAGATGCCAAGATGTTACACAGAAGGGGAAGTTTGTGGACACAGGCACCAGCAACCGTATGATTCAGCACAATTATCTGTCCTACTGAGGCCAAAGGAAAGGCTTCTAGGGGTGTTAAATTTGGGGAACAGTGGTAGCACGGAGACAGGGGCACAAAACAGTTAAAGAGTCCATGGTGATGGATGACGCAAAGGCACTCAGAGAGCTCAAGGAACGCGTTGGCTGGGAAGTTACCATGTGAGCTCATTCACCCGGGTTGGGGAATCACAGAGCAGAGGGAGGTCTGCCAGGAGTCTTCTTCCCTGGGGCTCATCTCCGCAGACTTGTGCAGGGAGCCTTGGAGAGACTTTTTTAATGTCTGTTCATATGGTATATAATATGGACTTGTTGTAAAGCTTTAAACGTTTTTAGGGCCATTTTCATAAAAGCCAGTAGAGCTAAACTCTTTTGTTTCTTGTGACATTTTCAGAGGAAAATATTTTCAAAGCTGCCAGGAGCTGCAGATGATGTGTCCTGCTATGGAGGAGCAGCTGCGTAGGTGTGAACCAGGAGACGTGTGCATCTGAGACGTGTGCGCCTGCAAGGCTGTGCCCTTCGTGTTCTCACGCAGAGCGCCTGAGCCGTGGTGCATGGTGGGCACTTACTCCCCACAGGGATGGAATGCAAGCCCACGTTTTGAAGGAGGACATGTACTGGTACGGTAGGGGTTGGGGTGAGGTGGGCACAGCGACGGGAAGGGAAAAGGTGATAAAGAGCAGTGAAAGGACACATCCCGGCATTCTTCACGAGTACAGAACAACTATGGCCAATTACTCTCTGGGTTACCTTGAGCTCACTTTCAAAGAGTGGTAACATAATCTTTAGCCAATCAAGGGCCAACTTAACCTACTGCTTTCGTGGAGGTTGATGGCCACTTCTAATGTGA
>PVKA01038483.1:0-20208 GCA_004027165.1 Ctenomys sociabilis
CTCACTTTGTAGCTCAAGCTGGTCTTGAACTCACAAAAATCCTCCTGCCTCAGCCTCCCAAGTGCTGGGATTACAGGCATGCGCCACCACTCCCGGCAGCACTCAGGTTTCTGAAAGAGCCACAGGGATCAGCAGGAGAATCACCTTCCTCTGCAGAATTGCTCCCCAGGTGGACCTGCTCTCCACCAAGTACCCCCAATACAAATTACTCTGAAGTAGTAAGCCCAACCACTTAAACTAAATCAACTTCTTAATGCCTCTGCCAATCGCTCAATCCCTGGACCTGAAGAATACAGTTAAGCCTGAAAAATACTTTCTCTCCCAAACCAAGATCAAGAATGGCTGCTTAAACTGGGCATGGTAGTACAAACCTATAATCCTAGTACTTGGGGAGGCTGAGGCAGGATGATCGCCAAGAGTTTGAGGCCAGACTGGACTTAGCCAGGTATGATGGCACAGGTCTATAATCCCAGCACTGGGGAGGCTGCAGCAGGTCACTGGGAGTATGAGACCAGCTTGGGCTACAAAGTAAGCTCAAGGCCAGCCTGAACTGCACAGTAAGACACTATCTCAAAAAGAAAAAGAAAAAAATAAAAATAAAAGGCTTCTCAGCTCAGCATGGCAGCATACCCCTATAATCCTGACACTTGAGGCTGAAGCAGAGAGATCATAAGCTCAAGGCTACCCTGGGCCACATAGTGTTACTGTGTCATTGTGTCTCAAAACAAAACTATTTTAAAAAAACAAAGGCTGCCATAGTAACCATTGAAGAAGAGTAGCCATGGCCCTCTGCTATCCCATGGCCATAGGCCTCAACAAGGGCCACAAAGTGACTAAGAATGTGAGCAAACCGAGGCACCAAACACACCAAATTCGTGTGGGACATGATCCGGGAGGTGTGCGGCTTCGCCCCCTATGAGTGCCGAGCCATGGAGCTGCTCAAGGTCTCCAAGGACAAGTGCACCCTCAAGTTCATCAAGAAAAGGGTGGGGATGCACATCAGTGCCAAGAGGAAGTGTGAGGAGCTGAGCAATGTGCTGGCTGCTATGAGGAAGGCAGCAACCAAAAAGGACTGAAGCTGGGCATGGTGGCGCATACCTGTAATCCCAGCACTCAGGAGGCTGAGGCAGGAGGATTGTTGTGAGTTCAATACTAGCCTGAGCTACAAAGTGAGCTTAAGGCCAGCCTGAGCTGCATAGTGAGACCCTGTCTCAAAAAGACAAAAAAAAAAAAAAAAAAAGGACTGAGCTCCTCTGGAATAAAGCTTTGCAGAAAGTTCAAAAAAAAAGGCTGCTTACCTTAGCATCTGGCTCAAGGAGTCAAAGAGGCAGTTCAGCACAGCCATAAGCATAAGCTGTTGGGAGACAGAGAAGTACAAGAATGTTCAAGCCTCTGAAAACTGCTACCCAAAAGCAAAACCATCCATTTCATTAAACATAAAGATATATTACAGGACCAAAAACCATAGAGTAGAAATAAGAGCAAAACAGGAAAAAGCCCCGTGGTTTCTCACAGAAGTGAATTCTACTTCTGTGAGTGATCCCACAACATGAGGTCTCTTTTGGCCAAAAGTTCAAAAGGAACTTTTTCTCACAGTCCTCTATGCCTCTTTACCAACTCTGTATGTGTCATTGGATGATGCAGGTGGGAGAGCCACCATCACTACGTAAGGTCAGAGGAAGGCAGCAGCGGAAAGACATAGCTTCTTCCTCCCTCCCTTCCTTCATTTTTTTTTTCCCCTTTTGGTGCTGGAGAGTGAAGCCAGGACCTAGACTGTGCTCAACATGAACTTTAGGGCTGGCCAAATAGCTCAGCGAACTAAAGTGCCTGCAAGCAGGTGCAGGGACCGAGGGTTCAATCCCTGGGCCTGCTATTCCAGCCCTGCACTGAGATGGCACTTGAGACTAGGCACGATGGTGCACGCCTATAATTCCAGCTCTTGGGAGGCTGTAAACAGATGTATCACTATGAGTCGGATCTAGCAGTGAGACCTGAACACCCTGCAGACCCTACAAAAAACATGAACTTTACCACTAGCTACACTGTCACTGCCTGAGCATGCACCTCTGAGTCAGGCAGAGCTAGGCTTGAAGCCCAGGAGCCCGCTGCCACATGTGTGACCCTGAGAAACTAAGGTTGAACAACATGAAACTGACATTTGTGTTATTTAACAATGGCCAAATACAAGTAATTTTATATGGTTCCTCAGGGTTTGGTTTCCTCTTTGGTAAACAATGGCACTAATGCCTACAACTCACAGAAGGGCTGCAGGGCTCAAGTAACAATATAAGCACTCACAGTAAAAATAACAGCTCAGTAGAAAGTGGGTCTCTCAAGCCTTCGCTTTTGCTAGAAACTACATGGTGGCTTATTTTTACCCATCTGCATGCACAGAAGAGGCTACTACTTGAGGTAAATAGTTCTCTCCATCTATAGGAAGCCAGTCAGGACTACACTCACACTCAGTCCCACTCACACTTCACACTGTCTAAAATATGGGATGCAGGGCCAGGGAGATAGCTCAGTGGAATAAATGCTTCCCTGGCAAGCGCAAAGGCCTGAGTTCAATCCCCAGTTCTGCCAATAAATAAACAAACAAACAAATAAATAAATAATGGGATGCAAGCTCAGTGGCACAGCACTTGCCCAGCATGCATAAGGCCCTGTGCTCAGTCCCCAGGAAAAGGGCAACCATGGTATTCATCATCGTACACATGTATAATCTAGCCCTTGGGAGGCTGAGGCCAGAGGATCTCATGTTCAAGGGTACCCTGGGCTACATAACAAGTTCAAGGCCAGCTTGACAGCAAACTCTGTCTCAAGAAATAAAACAACAACAAACAACACACACATATATAAAACACTGATTATTTTGTATACTGATTAAAAAAAAATGTCTAGGAAAGTTTTCTTTCTAGGCTGACACATCTGTAAGGCCATGTTTGTGTGCCTAGTGGAATCTCTGACCACTTAACTAGACCTGTCCAAAACTAGAGCCACAGTTCTCCTAAGCCCCAAACTGGCTTAGCCTTTTATTTATTTATTTATTTAATTTTTAAGAAGCAGGACCAGACCACCAAGAGGACCCGGGATGCTCACCTCATTTTCGTAGGAGCTGCCAATCACATAGAAATAGAGATCGATACTGCTCTTGTACACCACTGTCAGGCCTTCCAAGAGAGCAATTTCACCTGTGAGGGGATGAAGAGGAATAGCATGACGAGGCGGTGAGGAAGCAGGAGGGAAGGAGTTATGTGAACTCTGGCCTCCAGTGGCTGCGGCTGAGGTAAGGAGGCTGTGATGACCTCCAAAACCCAAAGCTGATCTATGTTTGGGTGTTAGCAGAAGGGAAGTACAAACCTGGGGGAGTCTAAATGTATCTTCTCCTTTAACCCCCCCCCCACAATTCCCACCCAGTGTATACATATTTCCCTCCTTGTGGATGAGACAGGATACTAGTCGATCCTTCGGAGGTGAAAATGCAGAGCGGTCACCTTTACAGACTTCCATTTACCTGCCCTAATGGATGCGGTACAATAAGCAGAGCTGCAGTTAAATTTGTCAAGTGAGGCTCATAAATCCAGGGACTAGACAGGTAGCTAACAGCCAACCTTCTAGCACGGTATTCCCACGTGAGGTACACGCTCACCTCCCCATTACATTTCCGAAGAGTTTATTATATGAGGGGAGGAGGAGAAAAAGAAAAAGGAGGCAGAGTCATTTCATCCTTTTGCTGCAGTTTGGCCGCTACCCCTCCCCACCATGGTTCCCCCAAGCACAGGGAGTAGGGAAAGGAAAATGACCTACTGTCAGTGCGATGGGTCTTGTTGAAAATGTTCTTCTCAAAGGCCTTCTGCTCCTTGACACTGGGGTAGGTGTCGTCATAGTACTGGTCAGAGGGAACAGAGACAGGGCTGGGTCATTGGAGCAGGGAGCCCAGAATGATTAGTGACTATGTTTGGCCCTGGGACCTTGATTTCTCTCCTTTGAGGCACGAGACAAGTGGGAAATGCCGACATGGAGGAGGAAGGACTGCAGATGCAGGGAGTGGGTGATGAGTAATCAAATTTTAAAAAATAAAGGGACTCTGTGGTAAGTAACCCCCGTCCCCTTTCCTCTTGTCTGCATTGTGGGAGAGCTCTCCTCAGAGCCAGATTCCCACCAAGTACTTCACAGGAGCTGCCCTAGCAGCGCCAGAGAAAATGACAGTCACAGTAGCACAGAATGTGCCTCAGTCACTGCCTCACATATGAAACAGAAATAGAGAAGACTGAAAATCCCTTGCATGAAGTCCTCCCCATCTCAGCTTTCTTTCCTGCAAGCCAGAAGAAGCCGGGGGCAGCCTAGCACAGCTCTGAGCCCACTCCCAAGCTCTCCCCAGTGAGGGGGCGAGATGCCGGCTGCTAAACCCTTCTGCTCTTTAGGGGCCAATCCGCTGCAGTCAGCTGAAGACCTATGACAGGTCTGGCATTTAGTAACTGGATAACTGTTTCAAAAGGTGTCTTGCATAGTTACATCCAATTACAGGGAGGAACAGCTGGTGAATTCTAAACTAATCTCTACCTGCTGATTGATTTATGCTGCGCTCGCCCGGAGTTCAGACACCAGGGACAGAAGAAATTTCTATAGGAAGGGGGAGAACACCCCTCCCTGTGAAGGGAGAAGAGGGGTGTCCTTGTTCCTCTCTTACTGTAGATTCAAAGTTAGAAACACCACACTCAGGTACAACTGTAAATGTGGGGCTAGAATCCTGGAATTACAAGAAATTTCTCTCAAGAACCCAGGCAGGAAAGGGACAAGAGTGAGGGACACATCCAGGGTGCTTCTGATGTATGCATGATGCTTTGTTCAGGAACTAAGGTTTTGAAGTTGATCCCTGCTCCAATGCAGGGAACAAAGGAGGTGAAACACTGAGGACAGGAAGTAAGGAACTAGTAGAACTAAGGTGCAGTAAAGGAAATGGAAGCTGAAGCAGGAGGATCACTACAACTTTGAGAGCAGCCTGGACAACAAAGCGACACCCTGGGCTCAAAAACCCAGGGCTGGAGAGATGGCTCAATGGAATACGTGCTTGCCTGGCAAGCGCAAAGTACTGAGTTTGAGCCCTGATACCACATACACACACACACACTATTGGAGAATATGACTTAATAGGGCCAATTCTAAAACTCAAACCTCAGAGTGTCTTGCTCTTAAAAGGATTTGAAAGGGACTCTCACCTTGGCAAAAAGTCGATCTCCATCATTGTCCAGGATCAGGATGGCTTTGACAGTATACAGGGAGGGTTCCTGAGGAGATAGGAATGGATCTTCAGTTCTGAAGGGGCCCTAGCACGAGCAAGCCAGATACCTTCTTCCCCTGACCCACTGGAGCTTCAGAAGCTAGAGTCGCTCCTGTGTGTCCCCTACCCCAACATGGTTGCTTTCAGATGCTGCCCACTGAGAATAATTAACTGGTAAGTGACCTGCACTGGGGAAGGGAGCATTTCAACAATGGATGCCAAAGCAGCACCAGAGAAAAACTGTCTCTGACTCGTACAGGGCTTGGTCAAAGCAGGTCCCACTGCTATTTCCAAATTATCTGTTATGGTCATTTCCCAAAGCAACCTCCCTCCCTGGTTTCCCATGCACAGGTGAGTATGGGATGTGACTCGGTTAATAGCACTGAAGGCCATCTGAAAACAGAGGTGACTGTTTCAGTGTACTTGGAAGCTTCTGCAGTCCCAATGCAGACATAAAACAAGCCTTCCCCACACCACCTACACACTGAACAGAAGGAAATGCTTGTTTGCAAGCACACGGACACACACGCACCACTTCTCACTGAGACATCATCCCCAAGCTCTTACAAAACACAACTCTTCCACTAGGCCCTAACCACTACCACTTAACCTGCTAGGACTGAAGTCAACCTGTAGTCTGGGGGTGAAAGAACATAAGAGGATAAGAGAGACACCCTTAGTCATGGAGATATTAAGCAGGACAGGAGTTTCCCAAAGGGCAGGAATGTAGTTCAATGGTAGTATGATTCTCATATACAATGCCAGGGTTTAATCCCTAGCCAAAACCAGAGTCAAACTGAGGTGATGGCCTATTGTAAGGGCCTCCAGGCTGAGCCTTAACAGTTACAATTAATTCCTTTTTTAACCACAAACAGAACTTTATAAAAACTGCAGTTCCCTATTGCTCTCTCCTCTCTCCTGTCTTTTTTTTTTTTTTTTTTTTGCAGAACTGGAGATTAAACTCAGGTCCTTGTGCTTACCAGGCAAGCGCTTATTTTACTGAGCTATCTCCTCCCAGGCCCTCTCCTGGTTTCTTCTAGGGAACCAGACAACTAGAAGAAGGAAGAGAAGATAGGGGTTTATAGGTGGAAGGTACTCCCCACTTTGTATTCCTTGACTTTCTAATTAAATCCACAGCCTTTGCTGAGAGGCAAGGCTGTTGCTCCTCTCTCTCCAGCTTGCTCAGGAAATGCACAGCCCTGAAAGAAGCCAAACACATTCCCCAAGGAAGTGTTTAACAAAGACTCCAGGGTGAGGGGGAGAGAACCGCACTGCCAGAATCTACAAAGGTAAATTGGCCCCTGAGACTTGAAAAGATGTACAGAAAGTATCTACCCTGCTCAAGAGGGCACAGGGTGTGGATTAAGAATGGGAGTAAAGAGAACTCAGTCTTTTGACAGGGCAGAAAGGGATGTGCACATTCCACCTGGATTCTTGGAGGCAGAAAATTTTGTTTTGTTCAGATACACTCCTGTATCTAGAACAGTATCTGTCACACATTGAACTCTCATAGATGTTCAATAACTGAAGGAATAAGGACGCATGAGAATAAGATAAAAACTCTTGGTGTATTAAGTTTTTAAGGGGACCTGTGATCATTAGATTTTCACACATATGTGGTTTTTCTAATGTAACCATTTGGGGTGATATTTCTACCAACCTGACCTCTCCCTCTGGCCATCCTATGAACACTACACTCTGGAAAAGACTCCCCTCTCCAAATAAGGAATGCTGGCCTTAAATCACAAGCAGAAGCAGCTTTCCTAGCTTCCAGTTCCTCATAAAAGCTCCCCATATAAAAAGGATGAAAATGTGCTATGTACATGTGCCAACTCACTGAGATGAATGTAATTATTATGAATACACTGCAAAACATGTACTAATAAAACATAAAATCTTCCCAAAAAGCAGACCCAGTTCTACAGCAACTTGGCTCTCAATTTATCAAGAGGGAGATACCAACAGGAACAAGTTTCCTTGAAGGAAAAAAAAAACAAGATCCAAATGAATAGAAATTTAGTTGTTCTTCATACAACCTTTTCCCTGGAAATCCTTGGCTCCGTCTCTACCCACACTCTTGGCAACCTTAGAGAATAGCCCACTGGTTTAATCTGGATTTTAACCTGGCATTCACAAACAGTTCTTGCAGCCAGTCTGGCATCCCTAGAAAGAACAAGAACACAACAAAAAGTAAAGCCTGCGTGGCTACCAGCCAACCAACCGGGAGTGCCCATGTTCTTGTGGCCAGCATGGTATGAGTGTTTGAATAGCTGTACAGGCAAAAGAAAAACCTCATGGATTCTCTTCCTGGCTCTTTTCACTGGCTTCCTAGAAGATGAAAAGAAACAAAAGCCAGGTATGTTGGTCCATGCATGCAAGCCCAGCGCTTTGGGAAGCTGAGGCAGAAAGATCATAAGCTCCAGCCCAATTTGGGCAACTTAGCAAGCCAAGGAGATCATACCTCACAAAGAAAGGGTTACACTGGCCCTAGAAAACAACAACAAAAATCCAAACACTGGGTCTTGCTAAGCAAGCAGACAGACAGGCCGAGGAAGGCAGAGAGAGCCCAGAGCTGACAGCTGAGCTGTGGAAAACCAAAGATGCTATTATAGCAAAGGCTGGTCACCTCAAGCTTCCCAAGGAGAACCACAATTAAGCATGCACTTCAAGCCCACTCTACCACTGGAGCCAGCAGCTTCTCCTTTACTTCTCCTGCCACCTCCTACAGCTGCTTATCCTTCAGCCTAGGGCCTTTACCTCTTAGGAGTTCCTGTCATAAAACCAGCCAGTTTAAAGGCCCCAGAGGCCATTACTGGTAATATAATTTCATTTTAAGTTTTTGCAAAGGGCAAGTTTATAAATAATTCCCAGAAACTGAGAAACAGGCTTCCTGGACAGGGGACTAGGCTTGACCTTGTAACACATGACATGCTAGTTGTTAAGACCCTACAAGCATAGGACCATATTCAAAAGATTTAAAAGGTCTACTCTTCCCTCCTACTTCCCAAATGGGTAGCTGCGAGAAAGCTTTCGAGACAAAGTTCTGTGATGCACTGACTTTCAGAGAGCCACAGCCTGAGTGTATAACAGAACTTCACCTCAAATGCTAACGGCGCCTGGAAATGATGTGTAGGCAGGCTGGCTTGTGGGAGGAGCTACAGCTTGGATAAATTACCAAGAAAACTAGAATGCACTCCTCAAGACAGCTGAAACACCATCAAACAAGCATCTAAGCTGCTACAAAAGGTGCTTTGATCTCAATCAGGGGTTTGTGAGGCCTGGTGAAAAGCATCTCCCAGAACTCCCTCCCCTCAGAAGAGGTCCAGAGTGAAAGAGCCATTTCTAGTGCTGCCGCCTGTGGGCCTTCTGAGGGACCTGCAGTTGCCTGGGAGAGTAGTCATTTAGCAAAAATAAAAAGGCAGCTCTGGATAAAAGTTGTGTCTTTTAAAGAACACTTATAGAGACAGGCTCTGAAAAAGAAAAACACTGAAATCAGGTCTCTTTAAAGTACATTTATGAGAAGACTTCGGGATAAGATGGCAATACTCTACAAAATATTGAATAGTGTTTAGATCAGGTAAACAGGGTATATGGAAGGATAACTAATTTGATTCTTTTAGGGTTTTGAAAAAAGGCAGGTCTTAGGTGTTAGTTTTTGAAATGTTTATTTATTTATTTGGTACAGGATCTTGCTACGTAAGTCAGACTCATAATGATCCTCCTGTCTCAGCATCCCCAAGGCTGGAATTACAGGCACGCATCACCAGGCCTGATTTTGGTGGCCAGCACAGCAGCATGGCATATGGTACTGGGGATTGCACATGTGTGGCTTGCACTTGCCAGGCAGGTGCTTAGACCACTGAGCTATCTTCCCAGCCCAAAAGGCAGGTCTTCATAGATATTATCCACAGAGCTGAAAGAACACAAATAGAAATAAAACTGAAAAAAGAAAAATAAACTAAAAGTTCAACTGAGATTTCTGGAAAGTTCTTCATTTCCTACTTAAGTCCTTAGGGTTATAACAAATGGAGCAGCCTCACTTGGCAATAGTTCTTGCCAATTTGAAATTGTAACAAGATGCTGTTCTCTCAGTCCTGTTACAGGGGGCCTGCGGTTAGCTCAGGTTAGCTCAGTTGTTTAAGTTGTTTAAGCACCTGCTCACGTGAACACAGCAGATGAGCGGGGGTCGTTAGATCCCCAGCTCCATATACCTTACCAGACCACCCCTTAAGGCAGCCTGAGCCAGCAAAAAAAATCCCTCTCAATCCTATTTATAAAGTAAAACCAAGATAGTAAGAACCCGAAGGTACCAAGCAGAATGTTGCACACTTGTAACTCAGGAGGCTGAGGCAGAAGGATCACAAGTTCAAGGTCTCCTCGGGTTGGCCTGATAGTTCTGCTTAGGGGTACACAGGGGCCAGGTTCAATCCCAGTGTGCAGTGCCAGCCCCATCCCCAGGGCACACTGAGAGACAGACTGAGACTGGGCGTGGTGGCATACCCTTGTAATCCCAGCACTTGGGAGGCTGAAACAGGATGATCACTATGAGTCCAATCTGTGTGTAGTGAGACCCTGTACTAACTATATTAAAAAAAAAGTATAGTCTCCTTGAGTTACTAAGTCACCCATGCTGGGCTTGAACTTGTGATCCTCCTGCTTCAGACTCACAGTATGCTGATATTAAAGGTTATGGCCAAGTGCCACCATACCCAGGTTCTGGTCCCTCAGATACAAATATGGAAAATCAGTCACCAGGCATTCATTCTGCCATCACAGAAGACAACTCTGAATGCTTAAGTATTTGTTATTATCCTCTCAATAAACTATTAACTCCAACTCTCTTTTTCTCTGAAACTCAGCTTCCTCCTCAGAGAAATGAGAAGTTTGACCTAGATCAATTAATGTTAATACCTTTTTTCAGTAACAGCAGCCTCCTTTGATAAGCTGATAAAATCTGTAGAGCTGTGTCCAATAAAATACACATTCATGAATTATTACGATTTCAAGTTCATAGACTGGAATTGAATTAAATCAGTTTCTGAATTTAATGCAGAGGAGCAAAAAGTGGGGAAATGAGTAATACTTTTATAAATTACCCCCTGTGCCTCACACCAATTAATGACTTTGATAAATATGTATGTGTAGCCTTCGCAAATTAATACATGGGACTGAGAAAATGAACATAGCCAGCAGGGGGAGTACAGGCAGGCACCACACCCCTCCAGCTTGCAAGGGCTGAACCTGAGCACTAACACAGGCAGGAGAAAAACGAGCAAGCCTAAATTCTTTCAAAACATGCTCTCTGCTCTTTTTTCCTGGATCCTAAGAATTGAACCCACAGCCTTTCCACTAAGCTACAAGTCTAGCCCTTTTTGTTTGTTTTGAGCCAGGGTCTCACTATGTAGTCCATATTGGCCTTGAACTCACATGTAGCCCAGGCTGGCCTCAAACTCCACACCCAAGACCTAAAACCAACAGAAGAACTTGTGGCATCCCATGATGGTAATAAAGAAGCCCACACTTTAGGGCCCTCCAGATAGCTCAGCAGATTAAAGTGCCTGCTTAGGCAGATGGGGTTCAATCCCCAGCCTGCCCCGCCAGACCTGCCCCCAAGGCACGCTGAGAGGGCAAATGAGACTGAGGTGCCTCTAAGCCCAGCACCTGGGAGGCTGAAAACTGTAAGGATCACCACAAGTCCGATCTATGTAGTGAGACCCTGTACTAATACATTAAAAAAAAAAAAAAGAGGGGCCGGGAAGATGGCTCAGTGGAATAGCGCTTCCCTGGCAAGCACAAGGGCCTGAGTTCAATCCCTGGTTCCACCAAAAAAAAAAAAAAAAAAAAAAGCCCACTTAAAACACAAGCTCACCAAAAGAAAAAAAAAATCAAATATTTCTAATAGGACCCTGAAGGCTGACTTGCCAACCTCCAGGTCAGCTGTCCTCTCCGCTTTCAATCTCCTCCAAAGGACAGCACAGTAGGAGAGGAGCTGGAGTAAACTGGCTAACAGGGCTGCCTGACCACATGCTATGTGCAGAGACAACACACTGATGTGAGGAGAGGGAAGGAGGGAGCTGAGCTTCTTCTGCAGGGAATGTGACTTAGGTTACCCAACAGAAAGGCCTTCCTCTTTTTTTGAGACAGGGTCTCACTATGCAGCTCAGGCTGGCCTTAAGCTCAGGCTGGTCTTGAACTCACAACAATCCTCCTGCCTCAGCCTCCTGAGTGCTGGGATTACAGGTATGCATCACCACGCCTAGCTTGGCCTTCCTGAAGAAATTCTTCCTCTAGATTCCCTTCTGCAAGTTTGCTCCTTTGTTTCTCAGACAAGGTCCTGCTGTACATTCCAAGCACTCTCAAACCTACTGTGCAGCCCAGGTTGGCCCCAAGCTCAAAGCAATCCTCCTGCTCCAGCCTCCTAAATGCTGGGATTATAGGAATGCACCACACCCAGCTCCTACTACATGTAGTTTTCTTGTCAACATCCCACTTTAGCCAAGTCATGTCAGTGGAGTAGAGTAAGAAACAGAGAAAGAAATAGCAGTACGTATATGAAAAAGGCCCTAACTGTGCCACTGTGAATTGCAGAGTATTTGGATAATTGCATTCATGCTCTGCCTCCCAGGGAGGATGCACCTTCTCAAGGGTCTAGTTTTCTTTACATAGGAGCCCTTCCTCCTCTTCTGACCATGTGACAGCTCCCCTAGACCTCCAATATAATTTATATCTTGCTAGGGACCAGCTCTTTCCCACCACTGAGAAGGAGAGGGAAAAAATATATATAAATAAGTCGGAAATCTATAACGAGGTCTTCTTGGAGGGCAAGACATGGGGAGAGCTAGAAGCAGCAGCAATTGCTCTTTGGGGGTTTTAGTTCAAGCCAAGGTCTGCTTCCAGCAATCAACCATTAAAACAAGCCGGCCAGAGTAACAGCACAGTTTATTCTGATCATTTAATTTGAAGTGTCAATAAATTAAACTTCAATCAATTAAACTAGGTGTGCAATAACCCAGATGGACACCCCGACACCAACATAATCACAATAAAAATTTTTATGGCTGCCAGGGACCTCACCGGGGGCAGTGCTGGCACTGCTTGAGCCCTGGCTGAGAAATATATCTCCATGGTGCAGCAAAGGAGATTGCTTCTCCAGCAAAAGGCAGAGGCCAGGCACCACAAGGACGCAGCTGGGAGAGGGGCGCAGGGGACTGCCAGGGACAAGATGGGAGTGCTTTGGGGGCTTAATGTAATTGATACCTTTGCCCAAAGCAGGGGGAGGGGGCATCCAGGCCAAGCACCTCTACTATTAGTGCCAAACGAATTTAACAAAAGCCCTATTAAGATGATTCAGGGAGCAAAGGCCAAGGCGTGCTATCAGCCTCTGAGAGTCACTGGTGTATTCTGCAGAGCCCCATCCTTCAGCCATGTGCAGCCCTGTGCACTTTGGATGGAGTGCTTTTTTTTTTTTTTGGTAGAACCGGGATTGAACTCAGGCCCTTACACCCTTACACTTGCCAGGGAAGCGCTTATTCCACTGAGCCACCTCCCCGGCCCCAGGCTGGTGTGATTTTTGAAGGAAGCTTGGAAACTGTTTTAGGATAGAGCATAATTAAAACAGAAAGAGAAGTATGTAAAGCACTGGAAAAGTGCTCAGAAAGTAAACCCAGAAAAAAGAAAGTGAACCCAGAGAGGAATAGGAAAAATGAAACCTGTGTATAAAAATCTTAAGGACCTAAAAACCAGTAGAGCAATTCTGCTTTGAGGGGAGAAAACAGAGGTAAAAGGAAAAAAAAAAGGTAAAGTGGGATGGAGAGATAGTTCTGTGGTCTAAGTGCCTGTCTGGAAGCACAAGGACTATGTTTAAACCCTAGGTCTGCATGCCGTGCTGGCCCAGAACCAGGTATGGTGGCACACTTCTGTAATGCCAGCACCAGGGAGGCTGAGACAGGAGGATCACTGTGAGTCCTAAGTGCATAGTGGGACCCTGTAACAAGTAAATAGAGAAGAGAGACAGAGATAGAGACAGGGACAAAGACAGACACACAGAATTATACACAAAGACAGAGACAGACAGACAAAAGGGGGGGGGGAGAGGTTGTAAAGAGAATGGTGACTTGCAAAAATGTGTTCATTTAAAAAGGGAGAAAGCGGGGCTAGTGGAGTAAGTGCTTCCCTGGCAAGTGCAAGGGCCTGAGTTCAATCCCCAGTTCTGAAAAAAAAAAAAAGAGGACAGGCAGGGTCTCATTCCATTGCACAGCTAGCCATGAACCTATAATTATCCTGTACTAGCTCCTTGATTAATAGGAGTACATATCTGTCCCCACTCCCAGGTCAGTGTGTTGGTTTTTTTTTTGTAGTACTAGGGACTGAAAGCAGGCCCTTTGCGCAGAGCTACACTGTCAGCCAGTCTCACTATTTAAGATAGGGTCTCACAAAATTGTTTAACTGCATATACTGTGCTTAAATTTGAGGTGCTCCTGTTGCCCAGTGGGCTGGGATTACAGGCAGTTTCAGTGTAGAGTTTATTTCTTTATTTAGAGATAGCTCTTACTATGCAGTTCAGGCTGACCTTGAACTCACTCTGTAGCCAGGCTGGTCTCAAACGCCCCACAATCCTGCTGCCTCAGCTTCCCAGTGCTCGGATTTTGCAGGTGTTAGCCACCATACTCATCCTCAGTATAACTTTTAAAGCAAAATTTGGGACTACCTGACCAAATCAGCAAGATTCCAAGAAAGCAGCATTTCAGGGTTAAAGAGGAAGACTAAAGAAAGAACAGGCTGAAATAGACTACGATGAAGCAAAGGCAGAAAGCGACAAGATAAAATTCGAGATTGTCACATCTCATTCCCTTAACTCACTACTATACACAGACCCTCCAGTAAATGGGCTCTCAGGGGCAAGTATCTTCTTTCCTTACTCCCAAAGCAGGCTTCCTTTTAATAAAATGTAGCCAGGTATTTAAATTTCCAAATAAAGTCTTTACAATCTATCCTAGTCCATTACCTGTTTAAGAATATTCTATTAAAGCTCAGTGGGGGCTAGGAAGATAGCTCAGTGGAATAAGCCCCTGCTTGGCAAGCACAAGGTCCTCAGTTTGATCCCTGGTACCACAAATGAACAAACAAACAAAAAGGGGCCAGGAAGATAGCTTAACGGACTAAGCCCCTGCTTAGGCAAGTGCAGGGACCATGGTTCAATCCCCAGCATCACATGCTGCTTCAGTCCCACCCCTGGGGCACAGAGTCAGGGCAGGCATAGTGGCACACACCTGTAATCCCAAAGCTAGGGAGGCTGGAAACAGGAGATCACTGAGTATAAGCTAAATAGTAAGACCCTGTAACAAGCAAATACATTAAAACAAAACAAAAGCTTGATGTGTCTCAGAATTCAGGAAGATGAGGCAGGAGGACTGCAATGTGTTCGAGGCCTGCATGAACTGCATAGTGAAACCTTGTCTCAAAAACAAATAAAAGGGCCAGACAAATACCTCAACGGATTGTGCAGGGCCCAGGTGTTCAGTCCCTGGGGTGCTGTGCCGCCCTGCCCCTGAGGCACACTGAGATGGCAACTGAGACTGGGCGTGGTGGCACGTACCCTAATTGTTTTACAGCACTTGGTAGGCTGTAAAACAGGAGAATCACTATGAGTCCGTTCTAGTAGTGAGACCCTGAACACCATGTAGACCCTTCCCTAAAATACAAAAATAAATAAATAAATAAAAATAAAGCCCAGAAAGAATATTCATAATAGGGCATAGCAAAACAAACCTGTAATATCAGCTACTTGGAAGGCTGTATTAGGAAGATTCCAAATTCAGGACAAGCCTGAGCAACTTAGACCCTTTCTTAAAATAAAGAATGGTTTGGAAATGTGGTACTGTGGTAGTATCCCTGAGTTCAATCTCTAGAACTAAGGGGGGGCGGGGAGCAAAACAAAACTTATAAATTAGGGGCCAGGGAGATGGCTCAGTGGAGAAAGTGCTTCCCTGGCAAGTGCTAGGACCTGAGTTCAATCCCCAATTCCACCAAAAAGAAAAAAATGCCAGAAAACTTAGGGGCCAGGGAGATGGCTCAGTGGAATAAGCACTTCCCTGGAAGTACAAGGGCCTGAGTTCAATCCCAGGTTCTGCAAAAAAAAAAAAAAAAAAAAAAAAACTTATAAATTGCTTGGTACAGAAAATATTTAAAACTACTTAGACCTTAAGCATTTTACTTATTGTTGTTTGAATTATGTTTGTATGAATGTTTTGGTTTCTTGAGGCAGAGCTCATTATTGCAGTCCAGGGTTGCCTTGAACTCACAGTGATCCTCCTGCCTCAGTCTCTAGACTTCTGGGATTACAGGATTACAGGTATATACCACCAAGACAGGATTTGACATTTTCTTTTTTGTCCTGATAATAGGGTCTTGCTCTGCTGTTCAGATTGGCATTGAACTCACTTTGTAGCCCAGACTGGCCTTAAACTTGAAGTGATCCTCTTGCTTCAGCCTCTGGAGTACAGCAATTACAGGAATGTGCCACCACACCCACTTGACACTTCAAAAGAAGGAAATTAGAACTTTTTTTTTTTTAATTGATGAGGATCTGAATGTGTACATATTTGAGATTTGAAGGAAAATAAAAGACAAGCCTCTATGGAAAGAGGCCAATAGCCAGGAGAAATGTTTCATGCTTGCAATCCCAGCACTCTGTGAAGCTGAGTCAAGATGACTGTAAGCTAGGCCGGGCCTGGTGGCACATGCCTGAAATCCCAGCACTTGGGAGGCTGAGGCAGGAGGATTGTTGTAAGTTCGAGCCCAGCCTGGGCTACAAAGTGAGCTTCAGGCCAGCCTGAACTGCATAGTGAGACCCTGTCTCCCAAGCCACGGCCCAGCCTGGGCAATTTAGCAAGACTGTCTTAAATGGTTGGGGATGTAGCTCAGTGCAAAGGCCCTGGGTTCAAGATATAAAACCACCAAATACCTGAAAAGGTGGGAGGGACTAGAGTTCAAGCAAACAAAGATTGGAAATTAAATACTTCCATTTACAGAGAACCCCCCCACACACACACACACTTCCAAATTGCTAAACAGGGCACTTTTGAAAGAAAATATTCTTGTCTAGTTCTAAGAAAGGGTATTTATTATATGAAGAAGCAAAAAAGGACTATACAGGGTCTGGGGAGATGGCTCAGTGGAATAAGCACTTCCATGGCAAGTGTAAGGGCCTGAGTTCCGCCAAAAAAAAAAAAAAAAAAAAAAGAATTCCACAATCCGTGTTGAACTATCAAGTATTTCAGAACTGTGACAGAATGCTCATTCTCTGACATGACCAATACAGCAGAAATTACCAGGAAACAGAAGGGAAAGCAGTCTTTTGACAGGAAATTATCAATGAAAAACCAAATTCCGAAGCCACAGGGCAAAGTTTTGTTTTGCTTTTACAATTTGAGGGGAGTGTGTGTTTGGCGAAATCCAAATCACGATACCATCCCCAGTGCTGAGAACCGCAGGAAGCCCAAGGGACCTGGCTTCATGCTCCCAGGGCGCTCGGGAGCCTGAGGACAGCGTGCGCTCCCCTAACTTCTTCCTGACGGCCGGGTCTCGCAGCGCTTCCTACTCTAAACCACGGCTTTAGGTCCCGCACTAGGCCACGCACTGACTCCACTAGGCCGCAGAACCTCCGGTCCCCAATGATTACCCGAAACTCCCCTTTCTCCCCGCTCAATCATTTGAACCCTGACTCCCAAGCCCTCTGTGCACCACAGCAGCTCCGCCGCCCCTCCAGCTCCTACCAAAATCACCGCCTCCATCTTGCCCCGCAGCTGGTGCCGACGTGGAGCCGCAAAAGCAACGCTACCGCTGATTGGTCCTGAGTCCCCATTAGACCCCGCCCAACATAAGGCTCATTGGATAGTGACGAGTCAGCGAGTGCTGTACTGACCAATTACTATACGATCTCGTTTAGCGGAACAACAGTGTCCACCCAGATGGCACAGGAGTTTGATTGACAGCTTGAACACTCAATGAAGCGCTGAAACCTCACAAATGAATGGGCGAGAGAGTCAGAAGGACGGAGCTGTTTCCATGGGGAACACTGGAAGCGCTTGTTAATTTTCAATTGGTAGAGTCAAGAGCACGTGACATCAATGGACTGGTTTAGTGGCGTTAATCCGTACTGTCTTTAGGGGGCGCTATATCTCCTTAGCCTTAACTAGTTTTTCCGGACCAAGCCTATTCAATTTCTATTGTTAGCGCCACCGCTAGGCGCTAACATATCCTCAGCTGCTCTGAAGAACAGCTAGTTCTGCTGTCAAACACCTCAGGTCACTCCAGCATACTCAGAAATTCTGCACAACCAACCGACAGTGGAATTGGAGCCAAGAGACGTACAGCGCGTTAATTATATATAAACCAAGGCCAGGCTGAGAAAGGAGGATCACAAGTTCAAGGCCAGCCTGAACTAAAAGTCAGTCAATCAACTAATCAGTCAACTAAGGCCTCCAGCAGTTGTTCGTCACACCGATAAACTCCCCATTGTATTGTCCCTGGCTTTGCTGGACCCGAGGATGGGTGGAAAATCAGTGTATTTTTGCGTGTTTATTTGAGACAGTGTCTCACTTTCTGGTTCATAGTGACCTCCAACTTGCAGCAGTCTTTCTGTCTCAGCCTCCTGAATGCCAAGATTACAGGTGTGCAGAGCCATGCCCTACTCCAGCGAGTTTCTAACAACCTTTTTTCTTAGGCTTGTGAAATAGAATGTTAGAGTTTTGGAGACTAGAAATGTGAGAGTAGGAGGGAAAAGAGCTGAAGAGATTAGTTATGTTCTGCCGGTTTAGGGAGTAGTGGGATCTGTGGTTTTCCAGCAAGGACAAGCTGTTGCAAAATTAAAGAACAAAACATTAGAAAAAGGAGAAGTTTACTGAATGCTGGAATTTCACAATAGGGAGGAGATTTTTATGAAGTTTGGTTTTCCTCTACACTTGAGTTACCTAGTTTTGTATAGAATTAATGGGGTAGAGTTAGGCATGATGGTGCATGCCTATAATCCCAGCAGTCAAAGGCTGAAGCAGGAGGATCATTGCAAGTTTGAGACATCCTGGCCTACAAAGTGAACTCAAGGCCAGCCTGAACTGCATAGCAAGATGCTGTCTCAAAAAGACCAAAATAAATAAATAATAATGGGGATAGCCTGAACTGCATAGTGAGACCCTGTCTCCAAAAATAAATAAATAAATAAATAAATAAATAAATAAATAAATAAATAAATAAAAGGGTATAGGCAGCTGGGAGTGGCAGCCCAGACCCAGCACATTGGGAAGTTGAGGCATGAAGGTCACAAATTTGAAGCCAGCCTGGGCAATTTATCAATTTTTTTTTTTGAATTTAGCAAGAACCTAAAAAATAAAAAGAACATGGGAAAAATTAAATTAAAAAAGTTCTAGAGATATAGCTCAATGGGAAAGCCCTGTGTTCAACCTCAGTACCAATAATAATAATTATAGTAATAAGATGGCCAGGAATATAGCTCAGCAGTATAGCACCTGCCTGCAAGATCATGAGTTCAATTCCCAATATCAATAATAATAATAATAATAGCCAGACTGGACTGCATAATGAAAACCTATATCAAACAACAACAAGGGCTGGCCAGATAGCTCAGCCTACTACACTGCCTGCTTAGGAAGGTGCAGGGGGGCTGGGGGAATAGGTCAGTAGAATAAGTGCTTCCCTTGCAAGCACAAGGGCCTGAGTTCAATCACTGGTTCCACAAAAAAAAAAACCAAAAAAATAAAAGAAAGAAAGAAAGAAAGGCGCAGGGACTGGGGGTTTGATCCCCAGCCCTGCCCCTGGGCACACTGAGGTTGAAACTGAGACGGTGTGGTGCCACACGCCTGTAATCCCAGCGCTTGGTAAGCTGAAAACAGGAGGATCATTACAAGGCCGATCTGTGTAGTGAGACCCTGTACTAAATAACATTAAAAAAAAAAAAAAAATGTTTTTGGTTGTGATTTTATTTTTGGATCTTAGGGAAGAGTTTATAGGGTATTCAGAGTTGCACTACTAGATCAGATTCATAGTGATCCACTTGTTTACAGCCTCCCAAGAGCTGAGATTACAGGCATTCGCCACCATGCCCTGTCTCAATTGTCATCTCAGTGTGTCCTAGGGGCAGGGCCAGCAAGGTAGGCCTGGGGATCAAATCTCTGGCCCCTGCACCTGCTTGCAGGTGCTTTCATCCACTGAGCTATTTGGTGAGCCTTTGCTTTTTGTTTTGTAGTGCTGGGGATTGAACCCAACGCCTTGCACATGCTAGGTAAAGGCTTACTGAGCTACACCAACTAGGCCAAAGTTGCTTTGTGTTTGTTCGATTGATTTGTCTGTTTGCTTGTTTATTTTTCTTTTTTCTTTCTTCTTTCTTTTTTTCTACTGAGCTATCTCCCCAGCCCCATTGTTTATTTTTTCAACATGGGAATCCAACCCAGGGGCTCTCTACCACTGAACTACAAGCCTTGCCCTTTTAACTTTAATTTTTTTTTTTATCTGAAACAGGGTCTCACTATATTTCACAAACAGGATTCCAGCTTATAATCCTCCTGCCTTGGCTGACCTGGATGCTGAGACGTAGGCATGCAACACGGGGTCTATTGTGTTTGCCAGGAAGGCGTTTAGACAACTAAGCTCTCTCCCCAGCCCCCAGTTTTTTATTTTGTTTTTGTTTTGCTTTTGTTGAGACAGTTTTGCTATTCAGCTCAGGCTGGCCTTGAACTTGCTTTTGTAGCCCAAGCTGGCCTCAAACTCACAATCATGATAAAGCATCCACCAATGTGCACAAGGCCCTGGGCTTAACCCCTGGTACAAGAAAGAAAGAAAGAAAGAAAGAAAGAAAGAAAGAAAGAAAGAAAGAAAGAAAGAAAGAAAGAAAGAAAGAAAGAAAGAAAGAAAGA
>PVKA01038484.1:9771-20307 GCA_004027165.1 Ctenomys sociabilis
AGGAACATGGGGAGTGGAGCAGTGTGTAGAACAGCTTCTGTATCTTAATTACAAGGAAAAGGAATACAGTCTCCTGTCCACTGTCCTAGGGTCCATTCATTTTGCAGATTTAGCAGAGCTGTGGTTCCTCTTTCTTGACAACTATTTATTTTTCCCTTTACCTATTAGCACTGTCATCAGAGGACTGAAGTGCCAATGTGTCAATCTGGGACTCAGAATTCCAGAAGGTTAAGGTATTTGTGAGGTAATAGGTTCCAGTGATGGTTAGGAGTGGATTCTCAGAATCCCAAGCAGTTTCAGAGTTTCCACAGGGGTAGCTGGGAGAAGCAGTGTACTATTATCAAAAGCACAGCTTCTCAGCTTTTAGCTATATAAGATTTGGTTCTTTGTTGAAAAAAGATGTAAATCAAGTCCTCCCATACCTTATCTTACTGTATCTACTAGTGAAGGAGTGTGAAAAAATTTCTCTTGAGAACATGAGTCCATCTAGGGACTTTGTTTATAATTTAACTCCTTGGTCAGTACCTATAAATGGGAAGCCTGAAGGGTAGGACCACTGTACGTCAATTTAATACCCCCAAAACAGCTGCTGTGTTGTGGCTTATAGAAATATTCACTATAAGATAAGAGAATCCGACTCACTGGACACTGTGATCATTGGTTAGAATAGGGGTAAGGTACCAAGTATCAAAGAAAACAGAATGGGTTTATCTGAGACCCAACTGTTAGGTTAATGGCAACACTAAGATTACATACCCAGCAAGTAAGCTTTCCACCCACAATCCCTCCACTTCCTGCATATTCTCTGTATCTGATGAATGGTCATGATGTTTACCGTGGCTCCACACACTGAAGTTTTTTGCTCTTACCTTTGGTCTGCACACAACCTTAATTCAGAGTAATTCATGAACAAAAAGAGGAAAAGCAATTCATTCTTGAACTGAACAGATTTAATGACAGGGACTAGGAATGACACAGGGAAGGACAGCATAAGCTACTGTATTCTCTGTAAGGTTACGGTCCCTTCCCCTAATACCTTATGTAGGTCTGACAGCTGTTGGTGTTTGATGAGAACTTCTTTATTGGGAAACTGCCTTCTGCAGAGCAGACAAGCCAGTTTATTCCAGTCAGTGAGTTTGTCTTCTTCGTTTTCCTTCTTAGCCAGTTCCTCCCGAGGTTGGGGCTGTGCTATGCGGGGCTGCAGGGGAGCGGTCTGCTCTTCCTCTTCTTCTTCATAGTCACTGTCTCCTCCATATTCACCCAGGAGGCCGATCAGTGGGTTTACCACCTTAGGCTGGAAGGAGAAGGCGAGGGATTAACACTAAAGTACTTTTTGTTTTGGTCTTTTGAGAGAGGGTACATTACACAGTTCAAGTTGGGCTTGAACTGGCAGTGATGTTCCTGCCTCAGTCCCCTGAGGCCTGGGACTACAGGTCATCACCATGCCTGGCCTAAACTACATTTTGAAGTCCATTTTTTAGGTCTTTTGACAGAGATACACTTTCTTTGTTCTGAGTTCAGAACAGGCATGCTGCTCAGATGGAAGCAACATGGCTAGAGGCTGATTTTATTTCTTGTTCACTGAGGTGAATGAGAGAGTGAACTCTAGCAAGAAAGTACTCTAGCAAGAGTAGTAGGGAAAAGGGAAATGACACAGAAAATAGTGAAAGATAATATGTCACACTGAGATAACAATTGAACATTTCAAACCCATGGAAAAAGTTGAAGATTTTTTTTTCTTTTTTTGTGGAATTGGGGACTGAACTCAGGCCTTTGTGCTTGCCAGGGAAGCACTTATTTTACTGAGCCATCTCCCCAGCCCAACCCATGGAGAAAGGAAAGGTGAATTTAATCAAGAAGACTTAAGAGGTATATTAAATAATCTTCATCCTAACCACTTAGTTATATGGATTTTGTCTACAATGAGTTGAATTAATAATGTGATGTAGGCAAAGATTGTCTTATAGGAAATGCTTTATGATCAGTTAAAATAATTAAAAGAGGGTCCGGGGAGATGGCTCAGTGTTGAATAAGCACTTTCCTGACAAGTGCAAGGGCCTGAGTTCAATCCCTGGTTCTGCGACAAAAAAAAATATATATATATATAAAGTAAAACAAATGGTCACTATTGCTACATATTGTATTCAATCAAAATCACTAGTGATTAGATGGCAACTATTACTTTAAGGTATCTAAAAATGCTTGCCAAAAAAAAAAAGGTTGCAAATATTAGGATCATTTGGTCCAGCCAGATAGGCCAAACTATGAGTATGACCATATATGGGTTCCATATCTAACAAATTATTGTGTATCATTAAAAGGGAAGAAATAGTGAGGCCAGGAAAATGAGTTTTTACTGATTCAGAAGACTAAAAAGAATAAGATATTATAAGGGGCTGACATCTTCTGGCCAGGTAGAAAGAGCAAAGGATAGAAAGGATGAAAACAGGAAACTGCCTCTGATTCTCCTGTATTACACCAACAAAAAGAAAGTTTTACCTCACACTTACCCATGAGAAGAGCACTTATTTCTAGGATAAGAGAGATTAAAAGGACAACAACAGAGTGAGGTACTAGCTTTTGAGCTTCCCCTCCTACCCCGAAGCAACCCAAGCCCCAGCCCAGGACACCATGCATTGGCCTTACAGGAGGAGGACTCTCTTCCTTCTTCATAGTGGGAGGCAAGGGCTTCTTAAAGACATCTTCTGGAGGGGTCTTCCCCTCACTGGCATCTTCCTGAAACTAACCAAAAATCAAGATAATTCTTATTTAAAAAAAAAAAAAACAAAAAACAAAAAAAAACAGGCCGGGCGTGGTGGCACATGCCTGTAATCCCAGCACTCGGGAGGCTGAGACAGGAGGATTGTTGTGAGTTTGAGACCAGCCTGAGCTACAAAGTGAGCTCGAGGCCAGCCTGAACTGCATAGTGAGACCCTGTCTCAAAAAGACAAAAAAAAAAAAAAAAAGATAATTCTTATTTTTGGTTTCTTGAGGCAGGTTTTTACTATGATATAGTCCAGGCTGGCCTCAAACTTGCAGTAATCCTCTTACTTCAGTCTCCTGAGTGCCAGAATTACAGGGACATGTCCGCTGAGGTAATTTGACTAAGTATAATAAATATACTTAGTCAAAAAATTGGTTAGGAGTTAGCTCTATTAGCTGGATGTGGTGGTACATATCTGTAATACCAGCAGCTCAGAGCCTTAGCAGGATTGTTGAGAGTGACCTCATGCCCAGCCTGAACTGTATAATGAAACTCTGTCTCAAAAAAAAAAAAAAAAAAGTTAATTCTGTTGAAATGAGGCTGATTTTCTAAATACCCAAAGATCTGTAATGTTACTATAGTGATTAGGAAACACAACACTTAGAAACTTAACATTTAGGGCTGGGTGTAGAGTGCAGTAGTGGAGTGTTTGCCTATCATGTTTTAGGTCAAACCCTGATACCAACAACAAACAACAACAAAAAAATTACTATCTGTCAAGCACTGGATGAATCCTTTATATACAGCACCTTCAGCTTTTACTACAACCATCATATACACATTATACATTTTTTTTTTTTTTTACGTGGAACTAGGGATTGAACTAAGACCCTTGTGGTTGCCAGGGAAGCCCTTATTCCACTGAGCTATCTCCCAGCCCCCACATTATACATTAATATCCTCATTTCACAAATGATTGAAAATACAGTTGGAAAGATTAAGGGAAAATAATAAAAAGAACAAAAATTAAGGGCCAGAAGAACAATTCAAATATCAAGCCAATATGGACCCAAAGTCTAAATTCATAGATACAAAAATATACGTATATCCTTTTCTTCTTTTCCCATCTTTACATAACCCAGTAGCACTACAAGAAAGAAAAAAAAGCTATGAATTGAACCAAAAGCAAATCTATCCATTTTTACTAATGCATAACTGACATTTTTAAATGTACATTTTAAAAATGTATTTGGTCAGGGTCTACAGGGTCTTATTACACAGATCAGACTTGGAGTGATTCTCTAGTTTTCAGCTTCCCAAGCACTAGGATTACAGGCCTACCACTACACCCACCCAACCTCCCCGGGGGGTGGGACAGCACAGCAAGCTGGGGGAATCAAACCCCAGGTCCCCAAGTATAATTCTTTTTTTTTAAACCAGGGATTGAACTCAGGCCCTTGTACTTGCTTATTCTACTGAGCCATCTCCCCTGGTACCTCATAGTCTTTTTAAAGTAACTTTGTATTTCAAATCTAAGTCTCTGCTTGGTGGTCTAAGAGCTTGCCTGGCAGGCACAAGGACACAGGTTAGATCCTTGGTACTGCATGTGTGCCTGCCCCGACCTGTGCCAGCCACTGAAACTGGGCATAGTGGCACACACCTGTAATCCCAGTGCTAAGGAGGTTGAGACAGGAGGATCATTATGAGTCTGAGCTGCATAGTGAGACCCTATACCAAATAAATAACTCTTAAAAAGTCTAAATCTCTTCTGGGGCTGGAAATGTGGGTCAGCGGCACAAGGGCCTGCCTGGCAAGCATAAGGTCCTGAGTTCAATTTCAAGTACCCCCTGCTCCCCAAAATCTCTTCTGTCCATGATGCCTACATTTTAAATTACCATTATGTAACTAAGAGACAGCAGAGTCACAAGTCTTCTTACCTTTGTCACTGCTCTGTCTTTTTTCTCCTTGCTGTCTCTCTTAGGCATTTCTTTTTTGCCGCTTGACTTTCCTTGACTAGTGGGTTTCTTTTCCCTGATCTCTTCTTCTTCAGGTGACCCAGGGTCCTGGGGTACATAGACTTCTTGCTGTGATACATTTGGAAAGAAGTGAATATACAGGATGGGAGGCTGAGGCAGGAGGATTGTTGTGAGTTTGAGACCAGCCTGAGCTACAAAATGAGCCTGAACTGCATAGTGAGACCCTGTCTCAAAATGACAAAAACAAACAAACAAATAAACAAAAAAACAGGATGTTTCACTTTTTCACAATTCCAGCTCTAAGGAACATAGTTCTTTTCTAGGGAAAAGAACAGGCTCTTAGCCAGGCATGATGGTGTATGTCTGTAATCCCAGCACTTGGGAGGCTGAGGCAGGAGGATTACTATGATGAGTTCAAGATCAGCTGGACTACAAAGTGAGCTCAAGGCTACCCTGAACTGCACAGTGAAATTTTGGCTCAAAAAGAGAAAAAAACAAGCCGGGCATGGTGGCGCATGCCTGTAATCCCAGCACTGGGGAGGCTGAGGCAGGAGGATTGTTGAGTTCGAGACCAACCTGAGCTACAAAATGAGCTTAAGGCCAGCCTGAACTGCATAGTGAGACCCTGTCTCAAAAAGACAAAAAAAAAAAAAAAAAAAAAAAAAAAAAAAAAAAAAAAAAAAAAAAAAAAAAAAAAAAAAAAAAAAAAAAAAAAAAAAAAAAAAAAAAAAAAAAAAAAGAGAAAAAAACAAAAAACCCAAAAGCCCCCAGCCCTCTTTACTGTTTCATAAGCTTGAGACTTTATATTAATTTAAAACTCTATTCCAGAGCCCAGGACACATCCAAACCACCCGATGTCCACTTTTTCTAAAAGCATCTGTCTTACCTATAATGCCACAAGGCACTGATTTTCCATATAGGCAATATAGTTCAGATTCCACAGATTTAAGTTTTTCCATTTTTCATGCCATGAACATCCGGAGAATCCAGGGAATAAAATCCTCAAGGTAACAAATTATGGGTTTTCTCAAAAGAATAATTGACAAGATATAAAGCCTGAAGCTCACCTGGGTGTTGGGGTCATAATAAGTTCCAGCCAAGGGGTCATAATAGTAGCCAGTAGCAGAATCATATATGTAGCAGTCAGATGACGCTAAAGGGGTAAGATGGGAGTTAATGTTCGTTACTATCCAATGAAACCCTTATTGGGGTCTCACCAAGAACCACCCACAAATTAGCAGGGGAAATTAAAACTTTTTTTTCAGGATGAACGTTGTAGCCATCAGCCTCTCATCTAACATTATGATTTCAAGAAATGAGTAGCAAGTCAAGCAAAAAAGAACAAAAGAAATAAAACAAAGGTTACTTACACTGTTGTCCTTGTCGCTGTGTGTCAGAAGACCAGTCTGAACTTCTGCCACCTCCCCTCCTATCTCGGAAATATTTTTTACCCTATCACAGAAAGGCAAGTTAAAATTATGAAACTATCCAAGAGCTACTGACCTTAACAGTCATCCACTGAAGGAAAAGTCGGAAAGTCATTATCCTTTCAATCACCTGAGGATTTTAACAGAACATTCCCCACCTCTTAAAGCCTACCTGGTAGTAATGCATATGATCAGAATGGTCCCCAGAATCATTTCTGTAACAAACAACACACTAAGTCAAAAGCTTGCTATTCAAAGATACTTTAAGAATCCAATCCTAGAGATTTACTGAGAAACTCGCTTTCCCTCATTTTGCAGGGATATGGGAGGCCTGCCTATTAGCTAAGTTGTTTAAGTGACCAATTAAACAAAGCAATCAGGATGCTGTGGTTCAATCCCCAGATCCTCAAGCCTTACCAGACCTGCCCTGAAGGCATCCTGAGCCAAACAAAAACAAAAACAAAACAAAACAAAACAAAACACTTCCACCTCCTTATTTTGCAGGGATAGGAACCAACTCAAATAATAAGCAGGATGAGTGATCCAGACACTCCTGGAGTACAGGAGTAGCAGGACTTCTGCAAAACCAGCTCCTTGAGCAAATCAGTGGAGGGTGCTAGAATATTAGCTGCCCTTTCTCTAAAAGCCTTTTCTTGATATTAGGTCAAGATGAATAAAAGAGGAATTAAGATTTCTCAGTGCTGAAGGAAATGATCCGGGTCAAGGGAGAAGACCGAAAAGCATGTACTTAGGGTTTCAAAAGGCCAGGATATTTGAGATTTTTCAGACATTATCACTTGGGACCTAAGACATAAGTCCATTCTAATGGGAAAAGCCTGAACCCATTGTAGACACCTGTTATCATAGCACATTGGGACTCTGAGGCAGGAGAATTACAAATACAAGGCCAATGTAAGCAATTTAGGGACAGCCTGTTGTGTAGTACATGCTTGTAATTCCAGCACTCAGGAGGCTGAGGCAGGAGGGTTTACTGTGAGTTCTTGGGCTACTATGTATTACATAAAATATAATACAAGGCCAGCTTACAGGAGGTAGTGAAGCCCTGTCTCAAAAAAAGGGGAAGGAGAGGCCTGAGGATATAGTTCAGTGGTGATGTGCCCTGGGTTCAATCCCTAGCTCAGGGAGTGAGGGGCTGAAGTATTTAGTAATTGTTTGGGAATAAAAACAATTGCAGAATAAGAATAAGGCAGGCTCTAGAAAAACAAAAACAAAACGTAAGTATATATCACATTGAAACTAGTCCATGACAGGAAGGTGTCTTGGACTATACTTGGGCTTACTGACATAGCCAGGAAGAGGAGTTCCTTTACAAAAGCTCAACTGAGGGTAGAACAAGGGATCCTTACCCTCTTCCTTACCTTCGTTTTCCAGTGGCCAGGTTTACAGCTACCATCTTCCCATCAATGCTAAATGGTGGATCAAGGTTCTGCAAAATCTTCACTACACGAAGTGCTTCCTAGGGAACCAAAGACATACTTGAACAAAGAAAGGCCACATCTTTTTTTTTTTTGCAGAACCAGAGATTGAACTCAGGCCCTTCTGCTTGTGCTTGCTAGGCAAGTGCTTATTACTACTGAGCTATCTCCCTGGTCCCTAAAAAGTTCAGAAGAATTTTTTTTTTTTTTTTTTTGCCTGCTCAGGATGCCTTAAGGGCAGGTCTGGTAAAACATCAGGATTGGGGATCAAACTATAGTCTGAGCCTGACTGCTTTGCTTAGGTAGGCACTTAAACAACTGAGCTAATGAGCAGGCCCCCCAAAAAGACCACATTCTTAGACAGAGAACTGAATATGGATTGTCCTTCTCAGAAAACTATTAAACACTATATTCTGGTCATAATTTTAACTGAGCACAGAGGCAAAGACAGGAAACTTTTTTTTGAGACAGGATCTCGCTCTGCAGTTCAGGCTAGCCTTAATGTCACTATGTAGCCCAGACTGGCTTCAAACTCCATGATCCTCCACCTTAGTCTCCTGAGTGCTAGGATTATAGGGATGTGCCACCACACCTGGCTAAGATATAAATTTTTTTCCCCCTATGTATTTAGTACAAGGTCTACAGGGTCTCATTACACAGATCAGACTTGTAATGATCCTGCTCTTTTCAGCATCCCAAGCCCCAAGCGCTGGAATTACAGGCATTCACCACCACACCCAGTCTCAACTGCTGCCTCAGAGTGCCCCAGAACCCATGGCCTCTGTGTCTGCCTAAGCAAACGCTTTAGCTTTAATCTCCTGAGCTATCTGGTTGGCCTTAAGATAGGAAACTCTTAATAAAGAGTTAAATAAATTTTGGAAACTCAAATCACCTAGAGATGTCCCTAGATCAGTGATGATGAACCTTTTAGAGACAAGTACCCTAAATAAAACCCTAAACTCATTTATTGCAAAGTTCCAACACAGCAATTAACACTGGATATGAACGTTTTAGTTATTAAAGTTTTAGTTAAGAAAAAACAATGTTGTGGCATGTAGGCTATAGGTTTGTTAACATTGCCCTGGCCCATTACAAGGACAGGAAACTCACCGCATGCGAATCAAGGTCTATGAAGCCATAGGTGTGGCCCATAGGGCCAGTTCTGTTCTTGATGATACGAACATTGGCAGTAGTAAGGTGGACATAGGGCTCCAGAACTTCCACTATCACCTCAGGTGGAGTGGAACGATAGATGCGTTTTAGCATGATTGCTGAATAAACCAAGCACAAAACAAGAAAGAAGCAAGGAAAGAGAGAGGAAAATATGAAGTCCTGAGAGCCCAATGATTCTTCCTCTGACCCCAGTCCTATGGATTTCACAGTAAACTACATTCTCAGCTCTTTCTTGCTTTTTATTTTGAGACAGTCTCATTAAGCTGAGAAGTCTGGGCCTGAACTTGTGATCCTTTTGCCTCACCCTCCCAGAGTGTTGGGATTATTGGTGCATACCACCCGCCTTGTTCTCAGGGTCATTATTAATTCTGGATACTATTCTGCTCAAGTCAGGCTAATTCTATAAAGAAATGCTAGACAAATACTTCCCACATTTTTTTCTTCACTAATATTTTTTTTTTCCTTCACTAATATTGAGAAATTTAAAAATCATGTCTTCCTGCATTTGTAAGTCAGCTTGCTACCTGGAAAGTATAGATTTCAACTAGTATAGTAAGGCTAACAGAAAGCAATGGTTTCTGTAAGCAGGTAGTACACAGGCTTCCTTTCTTTTTTGGGGGGTGGGGGCAGAACTGGGGATTGAACTGAGGCCCTTGAGCTTGCCAGGGAGGTGCTTATTCCACAGAGCCATCTCCCTGGCTCTTACTCAGGCTTTCTGAGATATGAGCACAACTCATTCTTAGCCACAATCTGGGCCATCTATGTTGCAGATGTAGTCATCACAGCCTGGCCATGCCCTGGCAAACCACTTACTTTTGCTCTCTCCATCCTGGCGTGTCTCTCCAGACCATGATTCCTTCTCTCGGTCTCTTCGGAAAGGAAGCCCTTCTCTTCGAGAATGAGGCAAATATCGTTCTGCTTCTCTCTTTTGGTGTCCCAAGCGTAGTTCTTGTCCTTCTTCCTGTTTTCTAGATTCAGATTCTTTATCAGATGGCCTTGGGGACTGGCTAGGTTGTTTTTCCAAAGATGCTGGTATGGATGTTTTCTGAGGCTGAGGGTAGGTTACTAATTCTTGCTTGACCTCTGTTAGTAGGAGAAGAGAAACAGAGAATTCCTAGGTTTTATCAAATAATATCATCACTTTGATTCCCTCTCACCTGCTTCTATATACTTAAAGAGTGTAATATTTTAATACTGTCTCAGAAATACCCACAAGGAGATGGCTCAGTGGAATAAGTGCTTCCTTGGCAAGCGCAAGGGCCTGAGTTCAATACCTGGTTCAAAAAAAACCTACAAAAACATCCTTTGTCTGGGAAAGACCCATCACATGAAACAGTTCATAGAATAAACTATATGAGCATTTAAATAATTTAATCTTCACTTAGCAAACAAATATAGCAAATTCATCATGAAACCCTGGATCTGACCAATAAACCAATGAGAACAGATTTAGGGACAACATTATACCAAAGGTTTGCACTTAATAAAGACTTGGTAGAAAAACACATCCTAAATATGAGCCTTTCCTATTCCAGTAAAACAACTGTCTGAAATTCTACTGAGACCATGGGTCCTTCTTCTCCAAGGAAACTAGGAATAAGTCTACTTGAATATAATTCATTTATAGGCACATAATTATGATGAGCAGATGTCCTTCAAAATACAAATGATGCCGGGCGTGGTGGTGCATGCCTATAATCCCAGCACTTGGGAGGCTGAGGCAGGAGGATTGTTGTGAGTTGAGACCAGCCTGAGCTACAAAGTGAGCTTAAGGCCAGCCTGAACTGCATAATGAGACCCTGTCTCAAAAAAAAAAAAAA
>PVKA01038485.1:0-20206 GCA_004027165.1 Ctenomys sociabilis
TCAATACACAGAAGTCAATAGCATTCCTCTATACAGATAACAAACAGACTGAAAGGGAAACTATAGAAACAATACCTTTCACAATAGCACCGCGGAAAATGAAATACCTTGGGATTCACTTAACCAAGGAAGTCAAAGATCTTTTCACAGAAAATTACAACACCCTAAGAAAAGAGATTATGGAGGATTTCAGAAAATGTAAAGATATTCCATGCTCCTGGATAGGAAGATCCAACATCGTGAAGATGGCCATACTCCCAAAATTGCTGTACAGATTTAATGCAATCCCTATCAAATTGCCACCAACATACCTCCCAGATATAGAGAAATCAATCCTAAAATTTATTTGGAACCACAACGACCTAGAATAGCAAAGGCAATCTTGGCCAATCAAGAAAAAGCAGGAGGCATCACAATTCCTGATTTGAAATTATACTACAAAACCACTGTGATAAAACTCCATTATATAAAAATAACTTTTTCATCCATTCCTCAGGTGACAGGCTTCTTAATTGTTCCCAAATTTGTGTATCACAAATTGTCCTGCTATAAACATAGGTACGCATATATCACTATGATATATTTTCAATTCCTCCAGTCTAAAAGATATTTAACGAGATACCTTGGGAGCTCAATTAAAAAAAACAATAAATATACTAAACAAGTTTCAGTGAGGCTTCAAAAATCTTTATGCAGCAATTTGGAAGGACGGTCCTGGATAAGAAGTGTTACTCCTTGTGTGGGTCGTCTACAAGCCTCTCAGTTGTCATAATTCTCTCTGTAATTCCCTCCTGAGTATATATCATAACCACCCTAGCTGCCACTATAGACTCTAGATCTCCCATAACTACATCCATATCCTCCACTTTGAATGTCATACTGCCACTCCCAGAGCCCAGGTTCCAACTACCTCTAGAGTAATTGCGACCCAGTCCATGGACCCCAAAAGCACCCCCTTGTCTGCTGCCTGGGACAGATTTGCCTTCATGGTACACACGGATCTGGTGACTATCCAGGGACTCTCCATTCATGGCCCTCGTGGCACCTGAGGCAATGTCTGTATTGGTAAGGTGATGAAGCCAAACCCTCGGGACCACTGAGTTTCCCAGTCCTTGATAACAGTCACCTCAGAAATAGGCCCACATTTACTGAAGTGGTCTTCCAGTGCATTCTCATCCATATTGAAATTGAGCCCACTGACGAAGGGCTTCCCATCTTCAGAAGACATGGCAATGAATTCAAATCCTGGGAATCAGAAACTAATAAGGAACCATGGAGGGCAAGCACTGAAGAATGAAAAGAAAAGGGGAAGAAAGTTGAGCAGGATTTTTTTTGAGGGGGGAGGGGGTGGGTCATGCTGTTTTAAGGCCAGGTCTGGTAAGGCCAGGTCTGGAGCTGGGGACTGAACTACAATAATTCTGCTCCTGACTGCATTTGCATGAGCAGGTGCTTAATCAACTGAGCTAACCAGCAGGCCCTCTCAAGTTTTTGTAAAAAAGAAAAAAGAAATAAGATGAAAGAAGAAGAAGAAGAAGAAGAAGAAGAAGAAGAAGAAGAAGAAGAAGAAGAAGAAGAAGAAGAAGAAAAAGAAGGAGGAGGAGGAAGGAGGAGGAGGAAGAAGAAAAAGATGAAGAAGAAGAAGAAGAGGAAGAAGAAGAAGAAATAAGAAGATGAAGAAGAAAAAGACAAGGAGGTAAGAAGAAAAAGAATATATCCACATGGCATACAGTGTCCCTTTTCTGTTGTCTCAGCACCATTTCTCTGTTTTTTACCTTCATTGAACATAGCAGCTTTTCTCTCATCACTTAGTACATGCTTTGTAATTCTTTGCTTGCCATACACAAGAGCTTGGAATTTACCTGTCAGATACATAATATGGATACAAAACCAAAAGCCTGATATGTACTGAGCAGGAGGTTATGATGTGGTAAAGCTGGGTGGGGCAGTAGGTGTGACCTGTTATTATAACATGCCCTGGAATTCATGTGCAGAACAGTTCTCAAAGCTTTGCATGTACGCAATGACACAATTGAACACAGTCCAGCACTCCAAAACAATACTGAGTTATCTGAAGAAGTTGTTGACTGTAGCCATTTACAGCTCAACTTATTATTATGGCCCCAGGTTGTAGACCTGATTTTTATCCTTTTCTGCTGGATGGTTAAGACCTAGATAGAGCAAGACCTATATACCAAAACATGTGTTTTTTGTTTCTGATGAGGTCAGTAAAGTCCCCTCAGGGTTTATCTTGTAGTTCTGTACCTTATTCTGTAGATCCTTTGTCTGTGTCATCCATGTGGATGAGTCACAGCCAATGCTTGACCAGTTTGCTCTCTGTGAGAGCCTGAGGGAAAGTTTTCTTTCCATGTGACTATCCCCAGGCACACTATAGAACTTCAATCTCTTTCCTTTGTGGCTCCATAATCTCCTTGTTCAGAAAATTTGGGGCTCAACTGAGTTTCATGATGTTGCAGTACAGGTTCTCCTATGTCCTGTGTTGGATTGTGTAGTCAAGTTCAGACATCTAAATTGGTTGAATGACAGTGGAGTGCCCATCATTAACAAATGTAGACAAAGAAAGGGGTATAGAAAGGAAGAATCATGATGTGTGTGTATGGACAGTGCAGATAGGATAGATATGCTGTGCTTCTACATTATTCTATGAGAGGCAAGATTTGCACTAATGGTGTTTAGACAGGATATTATGTCGGCTTTTATTACTATGGACAACCACTAGGAAAATAATAAGGTAGAAAGTATTAATTATTGAATCTTTGATATATTCAGGTATAACAAATAAGATACATAAACAGCTACACTCTCTTAATTTACTGATAAGAGATATCTGCTGTAATAATGTTTGTAAGTATAGTAGCATGCATGCACCTTGTATGATACCAAAACATTATGAAAACAGTTTGCAATGTATTAACTTATTGAATCCGTCCTGTTAAGGTGTCTTAAAACTGTCCCATTGATATTTGTACTTCAATAAAATAAAAAGAAATAAAATGTTGCAAAATGTGACATTCAAATTTAAAAAATAAATAAATAAATAAAATGGTACATTTCCTTTCTGGGCTGCTCCTGTATGTGGCCCTCCTCCAGGAAAGTCATAAAGTGAGCAATTTTTCTCTTCCATGTCCCTCTACTATAGCATCTTGCTTTGGAATCAGTTACCTAAACTAAAATATAAGCCAAAATAAACTTCTCCATTTAAAATATAGCTCTGCATGTAGACTTCTTATAAGAATTTGAGCAGGTTTTGAATAGGATAGGCTAGATTATACACCAGGCTATGGCATGGAACTCCCTTACTGCCTCTTAGAACCCATATACAGATGTTTTTTGAGCTTTCCCAGTATTCAGACAGCATAAAAGGACACAGATGTTGTTATCTAGATATTCCTTCCAAAGCATGATGTTACCATTGTAGGGCTTTCCAGAAGTGGCTGGGTTTAGGGGTTGTGATCCTGGAATTAAATATGTGAGGCTGGGATTAAGTGTGCCTTCCATTTTTGGGTGTGCATGCTATGCACAGTTGGGTAGTCTTTTAGGTAGTCTTTAGGGCAGTCTTTAGAATGTAAAAGACATAAAGAGGGTTACTGTAATCATTTGCTGCTTTGCTTCCTACTGCTTACTTTGATTTTCTATGCACTGCTCTGCTCTGTAATGACCTTGTACAATGCTCCCCTACCTTGGAACAAGATGACTATGGACTGAAGTCTTCACTGTGAGCAAAAATAAATCTTCCTTCCTTTAATGTTTTCTATTTGGTATTTTGTCTCAGCAATAAAATAAGTAACTAAGACAGATACCATGAAGATCTCACTATCATCTTATGATATCCCACCTGTGTCCTCCAGGGTGTACCTCAATTTTGTTGTTGTTTTTTTAAATTTTTTTTATAAGTACCCTGGGTTTGAATGACACAAAAAATTTGGGTAGGAACTTGTATGGAATAATGGGCCTAGGCATGCCTTTTTCTGTGTTCAACAACTGGGACCCAGAAAAGGGAAGAAAGCAAAAGTCTAAGGTCATAGCTGCTTCAGTTGGCATGTTTTAAACCCACTTGAGTTGTTGTAGGCAGATAAAATAGATAGAAATATTATAGGAAATTAAACAGGTCTAGGTCCTCAAGGACAATGTGGAAGACAAAGTGACCTTGCGCCTTTGGAAGAAAACACATTGTTGCTTTGGGACAGACCTCAAAACAAAAGTAAACAAATGCAGCCACATACTTCCTTAGGGATGGACATTAGTGACTGATATTCTAAATAGGTATCAATAATATTGAAAGAGCCCCAAAGAGTCACTAACCCAATCCCCAACAGAAATAGACCCTGTCTTATTTTCATGACTGCCTGCTATGTGACTCGCTTCCTCATTGGTACTGAATTTAATCAATTTTATTTGAGCAATGACACTTGTAATCTCATTAGTTGACCATAGTTTTGTCCCACCTCATGCCCACCTAAGAGAGTTCCCATAATCTCCACCACCTTAGACCTGTGTCTGCTCATGGTCTTACTCTATAAAAGTCCCTGGATGAGACAGCTTCCCAGGGATACCCACTCAACCTCCTTCTCCAACATGCACACACTTTTGTCCCTCTCTCAGACATAAGCTTTATTTCCCCCAATAAATATATTCTGCACTTAATCTCCATTTGCTCCTAAACTTCATTCTTTGGTTTTAGAGAACACAAACTCGTCCTAGGTACCTTTCAGATCAGGAGCTTCATTTTTCCCCTATATCAAGTTGTGACCCAAGGACACCAAGTAAAAGTTCCTGTTTCAAATATAAGAGGACTGGCCACTGGCCACAAGAATGCACCAACTCTCTGCCTGGTCACTGTTCTGTATTTGAGACAGTTAATGCTCCTGACTCCTAGCATTGAAGGTTTGGCTATCCCTGTACCCAGAGAGGGTCTAGGTCATTCAGAAAAATCATTTTCTGCTCTGATGACTACAGAGAGCCAATGGAACTTTCACAGCCCCATCCATGAGCACCACAATCTCCTCTATGGAACCTGAAGTAATCTGATACAACACGGGTAAGCCAATTCAATTACTTCATTCTGTTTTGACCTACTTATCACAAAAGCCTCCTCTGAATCCACAGCTAGCATTGGAATTGAAGGAATAGTTATTCAGAGATTCCTTGCAGCTATACTAACAAAAGATGCAAAGTTAAATTGGGGACAGAGATTAGAAATCTTGACTCCCATCAGGTCAAAACTGTTCAGAAGAAAAAAGGTTATTTGTGTTTAACAAGGGAACAAACCCCTGAAGAGGTGTGGTTCGCACATAAGGAAGTAGCTCTGTCAGTCATCTATGAATCACAATGAGGAAATTCTAAAAATCCTACACACAGCAGATCTTCCCAGGCAGATTGAGTAATTCAGAGTGAAGGACACACACACACAAAAAATATTTGAAGTCTGTTTTGGAAATCAAAAAGAAGATAGAAAAGTAAAAAACTCAGCCCTTTGACTCCTTAAAACTCTAACTTATTTCCAGTTCCTGGAGAACCATTAAACCTAGTTTGTACTCCCAAGAAGATACATGGGCCTCAGCACAAGGGAAATTGAAGAGACTCCACTGGTATTTAGAAAATAAAGTGGTCCCTCCTCAATGGGCACAGCAATAACTGTAAAAATACTTTTCACAATGTTTAATTCTTTCTATTGCAGATGCTACATTGGAAATGATCACTCAAGTTTCACAGGACTAGAACTCACTATAGCCACCAGATCTGTGAAGCTTATCTGTGTCCACAGCAATCTAGGTAAGAACAAAACTTCTTCTTTTATTACAACCTTTGCAGAGGAGAAAGATATACTCTGGGGATGACTGACAGTTAAACTTTACACTGTAAAGTAGTCAATATATTGGGTCAACTTTGCTGAATCACCTCAGTGGTTCCATATTCGGGGCTGTGGGGGAAAGGCAGGGTGAGGTGGGGTGAGGCTGGTTGGAGAGGTCCCACAGGAGGGCAGAGAGGTCCCACCCCAGAGTGACTCAGCATGAAAAGGGTATATAACAGGGTTAAAAAAGGGTTCCACCTTCTACTTCTTCAGACCAACTTCAATCTTCATGGTCAGCTTAGACTTTATCCCCTGGCTGACAGCACAGACTCTTTAGCCTCTGACTTAGATCCTTCAGCTTCTACCACAGATTCTTCGGCCTTCCTTCACAGACCCATCAGCAGACTGATGGAGACTTGCAAAAAACACTGCAGTAAACTTCAGACTTTGGGACTGAATCCTTCAGTCTCAGATGTGCAGATGCCCTCTGCATACTTCCTCATCTGACTCTGGCTGACTGTCATGAGCCAATCTTGTCATTTCTTATATCTTTGTAAATCTTTTTTTTTTTCATTTATTTTTATTTTATTAAAATACAAATGTCAATCAGACAGTTTCAAGACACCTTAACCATACACATTCGATGAATTAATACACTGCAAACTGTTTTCATAATGTTTTGGTATTGTACAAGGTACATACATGATATTATATTTACAGATATTATTTTAGCAGATATCTCTTATCAGTGAATTAAGAGTGTAGTTGCTTACTTATCTTATTTTTTTATACCTGAATTATAGCAGAAAAGTATAAAAATGAAGTATACATCGTGAGCCCATAATATTAAGCTGAGCTGTAAATGGATATGGTCGACAATTTCTTTGAATAACTCACTATGGTTGTGGAATGCTGGACTGTGTTGGATTGTGGTGTCGAGTTCAAGCACCTAAGTTAGTTGAATGACAATGGAGTGCCCACTTTTGACAGGTGTAGACAAAGGAAGGGTTGTAGAAAGAAAAAATCATGATGTGTGTGTATAGACAGTACAGTTGGGATAGATAATGCTGTGCTTCTACATAATTCTATGAGAGGCAAGATCTGCACTTTGGACAGGATATTATGTCGGCTTTTAGTACTATGGTCATCCACTAGGTAAATAACTATCTTTGTAAATCTTGTGTTGTATCTGTTCCTTGTATTATATCTGTTCCTCTAGTAAAACTCTGACTGATATAACCACCATGTCGAAGATTTAAACAAATATTGGCTTGGTAAATACCTTCCAGGTTGGATTTAAGCCTTTCACAACTACTCAGGGGAAGTCAAAGAGCTTCTTACAGACGTGGACAATCCTAGTCACTTCAAAGTGACAATGGACTTTCTTTTACCTTTCAAGTAAATTAAGGAGCTTTAAGAATAAAGTGTGACCCTTTCTCCTTTGGGCAGCCAACAATCTTCTGGATGGGTTAAAAGCCAACCAGACCCTAAAACAAAAACTTTGCCTAGAGACATCTAAGTCCTGGCTCCAGTTGCTACAAGTGATGCTCTTGAGGATATGTAAATTTGAGCTCATTTGAATTGTTGTACAGAAGGATACTTCTATCATCTGATATGATAGTACACCCAAAGACTATGAGGGTCTTACCATATACCTTTAGTCAGGGCCAACTACAATAGGCTGTCTACATGTATAAGAAAACAGTGCTGCTAGTTCCTCCCTCATGAAGACAGCATACTGTCCATCTTAGAGAGCAAATGCATGTAAAAACTTGGAAAGAATGGAACACACACTAACCAATTAAAACCAAACTAAAGGGACTCTTGTCAGTGATCATTGACACGCTCACTGCAGGAAAGAGGCAGTGATAAACTGGATTAATCTATATAAAATAAAGCCACATCCACCTGAACTGTATGAGAAATAAGATTAGGGAGAAGAAAACTATGCCTATGAGCTTCTGGACCCACTATGTAGTCCAAGCTGGCCTCAAATTGATGGCAACCCTGATGCCTAAATTCTCTGACCACATAAGAAATATAAAGTTCATGTGTTGGTATATAAGTCTTGCTCTATCTAGGTCTTAACCATCCAGCAGAAAAATATAAAAATGAAGTATACATCGCAGGGCCATAATATTAAGCTGAGCTGTAAATGGCTATGGTCGACAACTTCTTTGAATAACTCACTATTGTTGTGGAATGCTGGACTGTGTTGGATTGTGGTGTCGAGTTCAAGCACCTACGGTAGTTGAATGACAATGGAGTGCCCACCTTTGACAAGTGTAGACAAAGGAAGGGGTACAGAAAGAAACAATCATGATGTGTGTGTATAGACAGTACAGTTGGGATAGATAACGCCGTGCTTCTACATAATCCTATGAGAGGCAAGATTTGCACTAATAGTGGTTGCACAGGATATTATGTTGGCTTCTAGTACTATGGTCACCCATTAAGAAAATGATTATTGAAGTTTTGGTATAATTCAAGTATAAAAAATAAGATAAGCAGCTACACTCTTAATTTACTGATAAGAGACATCCGCTAAAATAATATCTGTAAATATAATATCATGTATTTACGTTGTACGATACCAAAACATTATGAAAACAGTTTGTAATATATTAATTTATCAAATCTGTCTTGTTAAGGTGTCTTGAAACTGTCTGATTGATATTTGTACATCAATAAAATAAAAAATAAATTTAAGGGCTGGGGAGATGGCTCAGTGGAATAAATGCTTCCCTGACAAGCGCAAGGGCCTGAGTTCAATCCCTGGTTCTGCCAAAAATAAATAAATAAATAAATAAATTTAAAGAAAACCTGAAAAAAATAAATAAATTCTCAAATGCTAAGAATACAAGGCAGGTTCTACTATATCTATATAGTCTTCATTTTTAAAGTTATTTTTTATTTGATTCCTTTCTGCCTAGTTTTTTTATTAATTTTATTGTGAATCAAAGAGCAATGAGAGTTTCAAAATCAATTAATAGGATAGTTTCAAAAATTAATGCATTGCATATTGTTGTCTTCATAGTACTTATTCATAGCGCAAGCTGCAGACAAGATATTCTGTCCAAACAGTATTAATACAAATCTTTCTTCTCATTGAATTAAGAGAAAGTAGCTGTATATCTATTCTAACTATTTGGTGTATACAGATACAAAATGGTCCTTCATTTGTATCCCCTTTTTTGTTTAGTTTTGTCTGAGCTCAGTGTTCCATTGTCATTTAAATATTGTAGGTGCGTGAATTCAGTAATATAATCCAATATAGTCCAGTAGTCCATAAGAGTAGTGTGTTATCCATAGGGCTGGAAATATCAGAAGTTGTTGACTTTGACTGACCTTGTCAGATATAAAAGTTACATTTCTTGTTATACAGGTCTTGCTTTTTCTTGGCCTTAACCATCTGGCAGAATAGTATTAAAATGAATGTAAAAAGTAAATCCATATTAGTGTGCTGAGTTGTCTGCCTAGTTCTATTCTACATCAAAACCACTTTCAACTTGCTCAGTGCTCTGTAGCCCAAGCAGGCCTTATACTTCTGGCAACCCTCTTGTCTCAAGCTCCCAAATACTAAGAACAAAGGTATGTACCACCATACCTGGCTAGTCTTAATTTTTTAATGTACTTAGTGCAGGGTCTATAGAGTTTTACTATACAGATTGGACTCATAGTGATCCTCTTGTTTTCAACCTCTCAAGAGCTGAGATTATAGGCATGCATCACCACACTCAGTCTTAGTCTTAACTTTTAAAGTAATTATTTTGTCTTCTTTCTGCCTACTGTTTAATTCTTCTATTCTATCTCAAAACTACTCTCAACTTGCTGTGCTATCAACAAAGATAAGAGGCCTCTTCTCTCTTATCCTGCTACTTGGGGCCTTATTGGTAAAATGAGCTCTCAAGGTTCCCTAATCAGTGAGGATATACCCTTAAAAAGCAGCTAGATATAGTTACAAGGATAGTTTATTTTCAACTACAGGTGAACATTTGCAGTTGGAGCTGCTTTCTAATTAACAGTTCAAAATGAAAGCTGAATGTATAAAGGAAAAACAAGGAAATATTTCAAGTACATTTGCTTTTTAATAGGTTTGCCCTTTATGGGGTTGAATTTCATGACAGGCTATGCCATGAGGAAAATCTAGAAGAACTGAAATTGGAAAGACCTAAAAATATGCAGTACAAACATTGTGATTGTTAAGTTTCTTAAACTTCAATTCAGTTCAGAAATCCTAAATAGACATAACTATTAATTACCATCCCATGTTCACTAAGTGGTGCAAATAGCAGTCTTTTAATTACTGCCCTCCCCCTGCTCCCAAATTCACTCCTGCTAGGCAGGTATTATTAGGCCTCTTTTGTCATAACTTTAAAGTAAGTGTTAAAGGTGAGAGTCATTAGTATTTTTCTCTAGCATAAAGCCAATATTCTAAGTATTTATACATGTAGATTTCATGCTTGCATGGAAGCCAGGGACCAGTTAGTGTGTTGTAGATGCCAAAGCTAGAAAAGCCTGTTAAAATGTTATCTTTATTAGACATAAATTGTAGGGTCTTTCCTAAAGCACACCTCTTCCTGAACTCAGTTTTCAAATCTGTGAAATAAAATTTATTTTTATTAAATAGAAAGATTAATCTATTTAACTTTATAAATCTACCAGTCATGCAATTTTCATAGCAGTTAATCTCCTGATGTGCTTTTTCTAATCATTAATTTATTTTTTAAATTTTCTAGTTACCATGTGATCACCTCAGGAAACCTTTTCATCTTTTCCATATTCATTAACAATTTTCACTTGTACTCATTTTTTATTCTACATTCACTAACAGTATTTAAATTGCCAATTATTTGGTATTGCATACAATGTTTTCAGTGTCAAGCATGTCATATTTTTCCTGTCATTTGTATTGGCAATAACATGACCAACTCCTGGGAACTTTTCTCTTTGCTTTTCTAGAGAAAGGGTCTCATTATGTAGTTTAGGCTATACTCGAATTCACTATGTAAGCCAGATTGAACCCAAACATTCAGCAACCTTCCTTCCCCAGCCTTCTGAGTTCTGGGATTACAAGGTTGTGCCACTATATCTGGTTTACTGAAGCATTCTCTTACTCTCCTACAATCTAAAGTTTCTTAGGCTCAGAGTCATTTTAGACTACTTCAACACCTTTGCAGTTGATTCATACCTATATCTTATTCTTCCTATAAGCCTTTCTTATTAAACTTCAAATTGTCTGTGTCAATATTAGTCAGCTATTGAACCTGAGAACCAAGGCCACTAATATCAACATGACTTAGCCGTTTGCTCAAGGAAAGTCTTCCCCAGGCATATACACTAACCAGCAGGCAACTTCACAATTTGTGTCAGGTAAAAAATTCTTTCACATTTTTACCTGATTCTGAGATTCTATGGACACTTCCTAAGTCCTTTGATGTCCCAAACAAAGAATAGGGCAAATATACAAATAAAGGTAATGAAATTTTACTTTGTTAAACATAGAAAAGAAGTACACTCTGCAGAGTGAATTTGGGTCAACTAAATCAGGAAAAGAAATAAGCTCCATAGAGAGTTGCCCACTTGGAGGATTCCTTGTGGCCACAAGCTTAGTGGCAGAGTTCTTAGCTGCATGCATATCCCTTTATTCAAAAGACATCTGGTCCATTACTAACAATTACCAAATTTTTGGCAGTTTCAGAATTGCCAAAATGTTCAAGTTCAAATGCTCCACAGGTTTAAGGCAAACTCTTAGATGCAAGTCTGTGTACAAATACAAAGAAAGTCAAACACTTCCAATATTCAATAGCACAAGATAGACATTTCCACTCTGACAGTTACAAAGAAGAAGATAGCAGAATGGGTATGAAATAAGACCAAAATATAGTAAGGTATTAAATACCATAGTTCCACTTCCAACATTCCTGGCAGATTATGGCAAAATGTACATTGAAAAGATTGGTGGTTCTGCCCAAACATTACTTCTGGGGACTGTACCTACTATGGCCTCTTCCTTTGGTAAGATCAGCTCAGTCCTTGCAGTTTTCATTGGATGATCCATATTCCTGGCTTCTAAATCCTTATGGGGGCTGAACTGCACTCTCAGATTCGTACTCACAGCTTCATACCTTCTCCTCCCCAGAAGCATATTGCCTGGCTTCTTAGGACTTCTTCTGAAATCTGACTGGAAATCATGACCCCACAGCTCTTTTATTCTGCATTCACATAAAACCCATGCCATGTGGAGGATGCCAAGGTTTGATGTCAGCTGGAGAAGTACCCAAGCTTCTTTCTCTTTTGGCTGTAGGTGTTCAGTGCTAGGAACCAAACCTCTTGGAACAACTTCCCTAGGCCACTACCATTCTGAGAAATGATGGACTGGTCTCTACTCCAAGGCAGAGTCTCACTTTTGCAATTTTAAGACTGTAAAAGGTGGAATCTTGCTGCTTCTTTTGATGCTCTCAGGTCATTTTTTATATTCTAGTCCTTCCCATCAGTTAAGATCTCTGCTTTATCTTTGTAGTCCACAACTTTACTGGTGCTCCCTTTGAAGCAAATCTCAAAATAATTTAAATGATACTGATGGTCTCTTTACTCTTGATTCTCAACAGAAATCTAGCTAAAAGACTCTAACCACAGCCATGACACTACCTCAATAGTAGACTGCTCTGAAATTTCTTCTACCAGATTGATATCTACCACCCTTAATTTCACTCTGAGCCTCCGAAATTGAGAAAAACGTGGACAAATATTCTGCCAATGCATAACACATGTAGCCTTTAGTTCAACAACCAATGCATTCCTCGTTTCCAACAGAAACCACCTGAGCCTTGTCTTTAGCAGCAGAATGTCCGTTGGCATTTTGGTCTTCTGAGCTCTTTCTTCAATCTCATGTCAAATACAGCCTCAGGTGTTCAGTTATACTTTTTTAGCTAGAATATTTATTTATTTATTTATTTATTTATTTATTTTAGCTAGACTATTTAAACCTTTCCCAAGTACTCCCCTTCACATAATCCAGTTACAAAGGTTCCTAAGCCACATGGTCAGTTACAGTCACATGAATGAAGCCACTTCACTGGTACCAACTTCTGTTAGTTCCTTTTTTCATTGCTAACACAAAATATCCAACATCCAAAGTGAAGGCAGGAAGGACTTATGTACCTTATAGATTACAAAGGTTTAAGTCCATAATTGGCTGACTCCAAGGCAACATCACAGAGGAGAAACAACTTATGGTGGGAAGAACACAGCGAAGCAGCAAGAAATGACCACACCTCTTTCTATCCCTTATGTTATATTCAGAATACATAAGGTAAACAGCACACCCTTAATCTGAGTGTCCTTGTTCCTAGCATTGCACCATATCATATCATAGTATCACATACTATTGATCAAGCCATCTCTTTAAAAGCCCTACATATGATAACATGAGGCTTTGGGGCATATCTAAATGGAATAAATGTGGTGGATCTCCAATATCAGAGCTTCTGCCTTGTGGGGTTTTATTCAGAAACAAATGCTTTCAAGTTTTGGCTTATGGTGATGGATTTATACTCAGAGATTTGCAAGCCCAAAGCCTACCCAACAATGTTACCCAAGAGTCCCAGGCTGCTTTGCCTAGAAGGGAATCTAATGTTTGTGTCCCTCTCAATTTATGGATCACCCTGGTGCATGCTACCCATTATTATGACTATATGTGTATGAAGGAATCTGGAGGTTAAAATATATCCTAATGCCTGAAAGTGATCTAGATGTTTACAGCCCTAACAGAATCACACCACTCTCCAAAAATGGCATAATGGTGGCAGTGATGATAGCCTTAGTGGGTTCTCTGTTTATACTGGCAGGTGAAAAAGGATATGCAATCACAATGGCCAATATATCTTCTTTAGCAGAAGACATACTCAAACAGGCAACTTGCAAGATCTCAATACTTCTCTATGTTCTTTTGTCTGTCTTAGTGCAGCCCACCTGGAAGTTTTAGATCTAATAATAGTTGTAGGTGTGGCAGACTCTGTGTGTTGGCTAATCTCTTTGCTTCTGTATTAGTAAAAGCAGTCAGGTGGATTTCATAACCCTTTCACTCTTAAACAGGTTACCTTGAAACTATAGGAATGTGGTGTGGGATCTGGGGATATAGCCTTTCCTGTTCTTCTGGATGTTGCAACTCCTCAGACCACTTTTGTTTGTACTTCTTGTTTTGCTCTTTGGACTCTGCCTTCTTAATCTTCTTGTGCATATTGTGTTTTCCTGTGAAGCAGCTGTGAATATAAAAGGTGCCTTTAAAACTGAGGGCTACCAGATGATTCCAGCAAAGCAATATTTTCAGGGACCTCTGAACTGATCACATACCAACAGAGAGCAAAAATTTCAGTGCCTGCCTTGCAGTGCCTCTTCTCAACCAGATGTAGATAGAGGAATTTCAGTGTTCCACAGTTTAGAGAATCAGAAACTATTTCTCCTTGAGATAATATTGTAGGCATAAAAATATTAGTGGTGGGGAAGATGGGTTTAGGATTGAAGCAGAGCCTAATTTTCCACCTTGAGAACAAAGAAACTTTCTTTCATTTATGAATATGTAGGAGGAAAGCATGGAGCACACTTAATGTTGGAAGCACTAGAAAATAGAGATAATGGAGGCAACAAGCTTCATGCTGGACCTGGTTTTCTGTTCCATCCTTCCTATTCTGAAATAAACACTATTTTCTTCAAAACTAACACTTTGCATGAATGAGGTCTCTCCCTACTCAAGTTGGATAGGCCAAGTGAAATCTTCCTTTTGGGCTACCAAGAACTAGGAAAATTAGAGCCATACAATTATATGCATAGGCCATGATGCCAAAGTTGGACACTATATCCTTAAATAATCTATAGTTTTCTCCATGGTATACTATGAAAGTTCTACACAAATGTTATAGACATTAAATAATTGTGACCATATATCTTTAATTGTTTTACATTTACATCTCCCTAAACATAATTCATCTTAGAAACTACTAAAATAGAGAAGATGCCAAGTGTAATGGCTTGTGTTTAGATGTTCCCCCAAAGCCTCATGCTATCCCAGGTGGGGCTTTTTCAGAAGTAGACTGATCTGTAGTGTGTGATACTGGAATTGATATGGTGCAATGCTATTTATATTTCATGCCACTCAAACTATTACTCTTCTAGTTTTGAACATTAGTTCTTTTTATCATAGAGAGAATTATCTGAATGTAAATATCAGGGATAATTGAGACAATCAGAACTTGTGTGAGTATGTATTATTTTTTTGTGAGTATGTATTAAATAAGTGATTTATTACAGAAATTAAGCTTTACAAAAGTCAAAGACATACGTGAAATATTAAGGATAAAGGCCAGAGGAGATACTGAGAAGGCAGTTTGGAAAGTCAGCAGGTCCATCCGGGCAGGATATTAGGGTTTTGCAAACTTTCTGGGTGAGTATGATCTTTCAGTCATAGAGATCCAAGATACAGGAACAGAAAAACAGCTCCAAAGCTCTGCCTCAATCCAAAAACGCTATCTTAAAGTCTCCTAGCATGAAATCAAGCAGAATGTTGATAGAGTAGCCCAGATATGAATATTCCTGGAGTACAGAATACAAAACAAATGGCCACTCATCCAATGGCTATTATAAGCTGTTTCAGTGGCCTACTCTCATGCTGCAGACCCCCGTTTTCCTACTTTACCTAAACCCTACTCACTCTGCACAGTACATTTCTTTTCTTTAACAAATGTTAAAACCTCACTGCCTTTCATGCATGTCTTGACCATTCTTTCTTCAAGTGAACAATAACTTAATTCTAGAAGGACCCAGAGAACCCCAGTAACACCAGCCAATGAAGCAGATCTGTGAAGGGTGAGTGTAGGAGTCACCAAACACCATTTGCCTAACTGAGTCCTCAGCCAAGCATCTAGTGATTGGGTTTAAGTCACTGTTGGTCCCAAAGCTGTTGGTCCTGCCAACTGACATCTGTGTTAAAACTAGTGATAGAGTAGACTGAGGACAAGTTGACCTCTCTTCTTACCACCTGCATGTCTTATGCTACTGCACGATAGGAACTTTCAGAAAAAAGTGTTAACATTAACTTTTACATTCTAAATCTCCTAAAAATTCCTCTTTTAGCTAAGGTAATTGAAGTCATTCTTAAATTGAAGTTTCAAGAACCAGAGTGATGATATTTGGCTCTCAAACTGAATTTGGCTCTGAAAGTGAGAGTAATCTAACGGTATGGAATAGTAGGTTAGGAATGGACACAAATTACTGCTTCTCCATCAATGTTTAGAGTTTAGTCTTCCCTTAAACAAGAATTGGCTTTGAGAACAGCTTAATTTTATAGCATATATGAAGCTATTCCTAGTTGTGATCTACCATTAGGAGACTTTCTATCACTGACTGTTCCTTAGCTTCTGGGCCCTTTGCAATCTCCACATCATTGACAGACCACACTTTTCTCCTGTGGCACCTAGCAAATGGCTAAGTCTGGAAGGGACATTAATGTCATTCCCATGAGACATGGTAACTTTTTTAACTTATGACTTTTGTTTGAGGAAATCACTTTTGGCCTGGAAGACATAATTACAGAATAATGTTATAAAATGCCTAACGTTCCTTCCATCCTCTTCTTTCACTCTAAAGGACCACTTGGGTGAATCTCTTTAAAGGAAGAGCAATTATCTGTTTTGGCTAAACCTGATACATTTCAATGTACTGATATGTACAGAGTTGGCTAGGGGCTTTCCTTATCCCTTCAATTAGACTTAAGCAATGGATATCTGTCAAGCCTGTATATTGTGTATTGTCTTTGAGACAGCAGGCAGTGTTTCCATAGACCCCACATTTCCTTGTGTAAGCCAAGAAGAGGTGGGATAAAGAGCCAGAGTTCCTTCCACTCTGTTGGCTGAGTTTGAGCTTTGAGAGAGAGGTTAGGACTTTCTAGGGTTAAAAGATTATAAAGTATTGAGTCTTAAAACTTAAGATATTATTTCAGCTGTGGCATGCATATTATTCATTCTGCATGTTACAGACGTGATTTCAGGTCCCCTTCCTAGTTTACCTCACAGCATTCACCTACTTCTCTGGTTCTGATCCTGAGGCCTGCCATGTCAGCCCTGCCCCTGGGGGCACAAGATAGCAATTGAGACTGGGCATGGTGGCACATGCCTGTAATCCCAGCTCTGGGGAAGCTGAAAACAGGTGGATCACTACAATTCCAATCTAGTAGCAAGATGCTGAACACCCTGTAGACCCTTCCCTAAAAAATACAAAAAAAAAAAAATACACAGAAATGTCATAAGGTTATGATATTTCTTTAATGGGACATTTTATGACTTTTGTATTTGTATATGTTGCATTTGAATTAGTTGCTAAATTACTAATATTCCTTACTTGATTTTACTTTCTTCTTTTTGATGAGATCAGCTAGGGGCTTATCAACTTTATTTAATCCTTCAAAGAACCAGCTTTTTGATTTGTGGATTGTTTGAACTGTTTTCTTCATCTCAATTTCTGCTCTAATCTTTATTATTTCTTCCCATCTTTGGGTCTGGATTCAGTTTGTTCTTTCTTTTCTATATGTCAGAGGTACAACATTAGGGTGTTTATTTGTTTCCATTCTGTTTTCCTGATTTGTTAGTTTATAGCTATGATTTTCCCTCTGAGAACTGTTTTTATCACATCCCATAAATTCTGGTAAGTTGTGGTTGAATTTTCATTGAATTGTAGATATTGTTCAAATTCTTGTTTAATTTCATCTGTGACCCATTGATTACTGAGTAGGGTTTTGATATTTTCCATGAATTTAGCGGGTTTTTCTGGTTTCTTTTGTCATTTATTTCCAGTTTCATTGCACTGTGTTCGGATAATATGCATAGGAAAATTCCTGTTTGCTTGCATACACTTAAGCATGACCTACGGACTAGCACATGGTCTATTTTAGAAAATGACCTGCGTGCAGCTGGAAAATATGTGTATTCATCTGTGGTTCAGTGGAATGTTCTGTATATGCCCACCAGGTGCATTTGTTCCAAGCTCTGGTTCAGTTCTGCTACTTCTTTGCTTATTTTTTGTCTGGTTGACCTATCTTTTTGAGATAAGGGGTGTTAAGGTCTCCTGTTAAGATTCTGGTCTTAGATATTAGGTTTTTCATGTCCATTAAGATTTGTCTTATATAGTTGGGTGCTCCAGTGTTTGGTGCATAGATATTTATGAGTGTTTCCTCTTCCTGATGAATTATTCCCCTAACCAATATATAGTGGCTTTTTTTGTGTCATTTGATCATTCTTGGTTTGAAGTTGAGACTGTCTGAGAACAGAATTGCTACTCCTGTTTTTCTCTGAGGTGCTAGGCATGTAGTATTGTTTTCCATCCTTTGACTTTGAGCCTATGAATGTCCTTTTGAGTTAAGTGTGTTTCTTGTATACAGCATATTGTTGGGTTTTGTTTCCTAATCCACTGTGCCAGTCTATTTCTCTTAATTGGTGAACTGGGTCCATTTACATTGATGGTTATAATTGAAATGTGTTGACTTATGATTGTCATGTTATTTAACTGCTGTTGTTTATTCCTTTTTGTCCTGCATTTAATTGTTCACCCTGTTTAGTGGGTTCCTTTCATTTTCATTCATGGAGTTCTGGTCATTGTGGTCTCTCTCTAGAACAGGCTCTGTCAGTAGCCTGTGTACAGATGACTTTATCATCATGACATTCTTTAGCTGTTCTTTGTCGTGGAAGTATTTCACTTCTCCATCAAACTTGAAAGAGGGTATAGTAGTCTGAGCTGGAATTTGTTTTCATACAGGACTTGAAGAATTCTGCTGCATGCTCTCCTTGCCTTCGTGGTTCCTGTAGAGAAATTGGCTGTAATTCTGATGGGTTTTCCTTTGAATGTGATCTGCTTTATTCCTGCAGCAGCTCTTTTTTTTATTCTTGTGTTGGATTTGTGGGATCTTGACTATATATGTCTTGGTGTGTTTTTAGTTGGGTTGAAGTTATTTAGTGTTCTGTATGCTTCAGTTACCTGGATATTGAATTATTTACTCATATTTGGGAAGTTTTCTGCTATTACTTCTGCCCATATTCTTTTTATGTCCTTTGTATTAACTACTTCACTTTCATTGATGCCAATTAATCTCACACTGTTCATCCTGGCATCATCTTACACATGATAGATTATTTTTTCCTGCATCCTCGTTGTTTTTAAGAGATCCTTTCTCACCTTTTCACTAGCTGCACTAGCATCTTCAAGATCTGAAACTCTGTCTTTGCTTTCACTCAAATGGTTTTGTAGACTCGTAATTGAGATTTTAAGTTCTTCTATGTCTCTTTGACTCTGCTTCATGTGACCTATTTCTTTTCTGAATTGTTCATTCCAGGCATCCGTCATATTTCTGATTTCTTTTTTTATTTTTTATCAACATCTTCTTTAGAGGTAGCTATTAATTCTTTTACTGAAGAGATTTTTCCAAATTGTTTCCTCTATATATTTCCGGAATTGATTCTCTACTTTAGATGCTATGATTTCAAAGATTTCATTTTTTTATTTCAGAAATTATTTCTGCTTTGAGTTCCTCATGACCTTTCTGCTATTGTTTGTTTGCTTGCAATGCAATTAATTCATACATTTCACCTGGAATAGTGTTCTCTGCACTTGTTCTAGGTGGGCATTGGGTTTCCCCCGTATGTTTCTGTATTTGATTCATTACTTCAGATGCTATGTATTCAAAAATTTCTTTTTTCTTTCTACACCCCTTCCTTTGTCTACACCTGTCAAAAGTGGGCACTCCATTGACATTCAACTAACTTAGGTGCTTGAACTCGACACCACAATCCAACACAGTCCAGCATTCTACAACCAGAGTGAGTTATTCAACGAAATTGTCGGCCATAGCCATTTACAGCTCAGCTTAATATTATGGCCTCACGATGTATGCTTCATTTTTATACTTTTCTGCTGGGCGGTTAAGACCTAGGTAGATCAAGACTTATATACCCACACATGAACTTTATATTTCCTATGTGGTCAGTGAAGTCCTCTCACGGTTTATCTTGTAGTCCTGTACATTATTCTGTAGATCCTTAATCATGATGTGTGTGTATAGACAGTACAGTTGGGATAGATAACGATGTGCTTCTACATAATTCTATGAGAGGCAAGATCTGCACTAATTGTGGTGGGACAGGATATTATGTCGACTTCTAGTACTACGGTCATCCACTAGGAAAATAATTATTGAATTTTTGATATAATTCAGGTATAAAAAATAAGATAAGTAAGCAGCTACACTCTTAATTCACTGATAAGAGATATCTGCTAAAATAATATCTGTAAATATAATATCATGTATGCACCTTGTACAATACCAAAACGTTATGAAAACAGTTTGCAATGTAT
>PVKA01038486.1:0-20200 GCA_004027165.1 Ctenomys sociabilis
GTGCGTGGGTGTTTTACTGGGGACTGAACCCAGGACCTTCACACCAAGCTTCATCCCACTATGTTTTTTTATTTGTGACTGAGACAGCCATCACTAAGCACCTAGGTTAGGGTCAAATTTTCAATCTTCCTGCCTCAGAGTGCTGGGTACAATCTCAAAACAAAAAGGCTAAACATAAAAAACACCTGTTCCCATAGCAAAAGGGTCCCCAAGGATGATTCACAACAAGCACAACCCGGGGAGACCCACACACAGGAACAGAGACACCTGCACTCCACCAGCAATGCAGAGACAAAGCCGCTGACTGATGACTCTCGGCCAGGAGCGTGTGCCTGAAGGAAGAGTGTCCTTCTGTTTGTGACACATGGGTCCTGGCCTTTTATGCTTTTCTCACCCACTTCCCTGGGAATCCACTGGCAACAGCTGTGGCCGGGAGGGAATAGCCCTTCAACTGTCAGTATTTTGGTTTTCTGCAAAGTTAAAGGGCTCTCAAAGAACCTGAAGCTGATGTTTAGTACATCTGCACCATGCACTGCCCATCTGAACTACTAAAGAGGAGAAGTCATGGGCAGAGGAAAAGGCATGGCTCAAGTTTAGGGAGGTTTTCTAGGGAGAAGAGAAGAGAGAAAGGAGAAGACAAGGGAGGGGAGGCCAGGAACTTGCTTTTGATCTCATTGTCCATTTAAATTTCAAGCTTTTAATCCCTCGTTCTGCCAAAAATAAATAAATACATACATACATACATAAATTTCAAGCTTTTGTTCTTGTCTTATTTACAAAAGGAGTTCCACTCGCAATAGTAGATGCCTGTTATCTGCCTCAAAACAGCGCCAAGTCCTAAACTTCTCAAAGCACCTGCCTTGTATCTGAATCAGGCATCAGGATCCCTGGAGGCCAATATTTGGAAAGCCACCCACTCACTCCTAGGACTGGAAAAGACCTCAGATACAACAGTCCTCTAGTCCTTACATTAGTTTCAACTGGTACCAAGCTATGCAGTCTACATAGCCTCCTAGTTTCTTAGAACAGAGTCCACTCTGGGGAAACCCTTGTGTGACAACTGACCACCAAGCCTAGGCACAAACCTGTCACATGGATTGTTTGCTCTGACCTACAACCCACTGAGGTAACCAAGGCACCAAGAGGTCAGTGGCCTGCCTGACCACATAATTACCTGTAGGCACAGAACTGAAACCCTGTACCAGGAAAGACACAGCAGGCTTTCCCAAAACAGGGCACAGTCTCTCAGAAGACAGTGTTTACCTGCTCTGGGCCCCTGCTGGTTGTCCACACTCCTCAGTGGGCTTTATGAAATACCAGTGTCAGCAGGGGGAGCACCTACCAGGTGGCCCCATTCTCCAGGAGAAACTAGATATCAGGCATCCGCTTACCTGAAGCCCGCACCTTCTCTTATTACTCTCTCTCTCTCTCTCTCTCTCTCTCTCTCTCTCTCTCTCTCTCTCTCTCTCTCTCTCTCTCTCTGTGTGTGTGTGTGTGTGTGTGTGTGTGTGTGTGTACCAGAATTCAACCCAGGGCCTTCTCACTGAGCTACATCCCCAGTCCTTTTTATTTTTTTTTTAATTAGAGGCAGTCTTTCCAAGTTTCCCAAGCTGTTCAAACTTGTGCTTCTCTTGCTTTGTCTTTCCAGAGTTCTGGGGCTATAGGCACGCGCTACCACACCCAGCTACATTCTCCTAGCGCTAACTTGTCTTACACGCTGTGCTTTCCCCCTTGATTCTCTCATATCCAGTAGATATCTACCAAGATGGAGATGCAAGAAGTATGGCCACAGTCTGCCAGCAGTGAGCAGACTGAGGGTGCTTTGCTTCTCTCTCTGCTTGAAACAAAGTTGTAGTCACAGGGAGAGAGCAGCACAGAACTCATCAAAGTCTCTTACTCCAGGTTCACATACAAACTCCCTTATTCTACTCTGCTGGATGGCAGGCCAGCCAGCTGACTCCTGGAACCTGAAGCACAAAGACACAGCATTTGGGCATGCTCAGCCTAGAGCCTTGTGCCTGCCAGATGCCAGGACCCTGGACCCCCACCCCATGCTCTCTTAAATGACACTCTGTGAGGCATGGTGAGGCAGGCTTGCCTATGTAAAATGGCCAAAGACTCCTAGTTCGAGGTTGTCCAGTGTGGGTCCCTTGGGTAGCAGAGCCAAGTGGAGCATGCAACGAGGCACAGCATGGTCAAAGACACAGAGAAACTGGGTCACACACTCACAGCTGGGATGTCCTCAGATCCATGCCAGCAACAGTGTCCGGCACCCGCAGGCACATCGGTGACCCTCTCCACGAGCCACCGCAAAGCCTGGCTTTCCTGCTCCAGCAGGAGGCTCCAGAGGACCCCAGATTCCATCAACGATTCCATGGCCCCCCACAATTGCCCTTCCCACTGGACTACAGCTCTTATACTCTGACTCCTGATGGTCCCCACAGGATACAAACAATTGGCCCTGTCTGGGCTAGAAGTAGCGAAGTGACCTCTTGGTTTCTGGATGCAGGGTCTGTGCAACCCAGGCTGTTGTCGTTTCTCCCAGAGCTTGGCTGTCAGTGACACATCTCACAAATTAGACTGTCATGAGCATCATCTCGGGGAGATAAGAGCCAGCTGAGTCCACAGCAGGGGTCTTCTTTGTCTTGCTTGCTCTCTTCAGGCTGAAGGCAGCTCTGCCCAGTCAGTGAAAGTCCAGCTGAGATCCAAAGACACAGACACAGTGGGCACACAGCACCATCACAGGCTTCTGCAGGACAGCCCCTGAGTGCACAGGGAAACTTCACAGGAAGAGAAGGCACCACGCTGGGTCCAGAGGTCTACAGCCTCTGACGACGACCAGTACCAGTGACTCATAGGGGAAGCTCTGAAGAGGCAGCTGGAGTCCCAGCTCTGTAGTTCTGATCTGTCCCATGCGTTTAATCAATGTGAAATATCTTCTCTGGGCAGTCACTCTGACTCATAGCCCTCGCCCAGGCAAAGCAGTCACTACTTAGCTGAGCACAGGGCCCATTCTTGTCCACATCCCTGCACACACCCCTTTTTGACCAGACCCTGTTCCTTCCAGCTGTCCAGCAAACAACCTCTTTGTTAAAGTCACGGTGGCGGTGGCGGGAGGGAGCAGGAGAGGGAGGGAGGCAAGGCGGTGGGTGGGCAGGGCCAGAGCCCTGACATGCTTCAAGTTACAGGATCTGGGTGATGGTCCTGGCCAATGTCCTGCAGTAACCCCTGGCCTCCCCAGCAGATGTTTCCTGCAATGGAAAGTTGCTGGGCAGGGCTCCGAGTGGGGGAGGGGGGTTCAAGGGCACTGTGGTGATGAAATCTGAAATTTGAGACTCAAGCTGCCAGGGACTTCTTGGAGACATCCTCTCCCCTCACCGGCCCATCCATCCACCAGATTTCAAAATTTCACAGCTGATCTAGTCTCAGATGTGCTGACTGGAGAGAAGCTGGACATATCACTCAAAGAATGGAAGACAAACAGGGTTGGGGTCTGTCTGAAGCTCTCCCTTCCTTTTCGAAGACCCTGCCCAGCTTTCGCACTCACAGGAGGAAAATCAAGGCCAAGTAGATTTCCAGACCTTGAGGGCAAACTAGGAATGCTGAGGGGACAGAACTCGGCCCAGTGTCAAGCACAGGCACCCAAATACAGGGAGAAATGGAAGCAGGTCCCTGGGGGCAAGAAAGGGCCAGGAAGAGAGGCTCAATCAAGACAGGGATAAGAGAGGAAGGGGCTACAGTGATGGGAACCCCTAGAAATTGTCAGCACCTGGCAGTCAGTGGGGCAGATCCTTCACCCTTCAGTGAGGCCACCACCCTGTAAGACTACTGGATCTGGACTTGACAAAGAACAGTGTCTCTGTCCTAGAGTCTCCATAATTCAGCAGAGTGCTCAAACTTTACAGTACTTTTAAAAGAACAGAGTCAAGAGTGCAGATTCAGTTCTAAGCTTCCAGACCCAAAGAAGCCAATGAAGAGGAACCTGGGATCTCCCAAGTAAAGTAGAAGAATCTGCATCCTTCTCCAAATGTGTTCTTCACAGCCCCTGCTGCTCCTCTTAAGAGACCCCGTGGCCACCACCTCCACCCATCACGCTGGCTCCACCCATCATGCTTGCTTAAACCACTGTCTTCCCCAGAGAGGATCCATACCTCAGTTTTGCATCTGCTACAGCACTTAACAAATGTTTCAAATACCAGGTGCTCAAAACTTATCTGTCAAATGAAGGCAGTCCTTATCTGCTTCAGCTCTCTTGTTGACATAGCCTTTTATGTGTACATGAGTGTACATACATACATGCACAGTGCCTCTCCCTGCTGCCTGGCTTCTTGGTGATAGCGCCTCTCCCCACTCTCTAGCTCAGCTGAGCTGCTCTCTGTCCTACAGCAGCCCTGTCTTCATCACTGTGCCAGGTGAACACAGCAATCCCATTTTCCAGGAATTGCTCAGAATGCCTTGCTCTAGAGCCACGCCACACCCCCAGATATGAGCAGGACAGATGCGGAGGTTCCAGATCCTTGCGATAATTCCCCAGAAACAACTGAGTAGAGGCCACTGATACAGACTGAGTGAGACGGTGACTGGGTGAAATGGGGAAAATATACTGAGAGAGATAAGGACCTGGGAGACGAGTCTCACTTGGCATGCATCAGCCTTTGTCTCCTCCACCCCCGCATGGAGGGCTGGGCAGGGCAGGGCAGGGCAGGGCAAGAGTCCTAGGCACAGGAGTTGGACCTGCGCTAAAGATTAACTCTATGGCAAACACTGGGCGCTGGGACCAAGTGGTACCCCCTCCCCACAGTTCAGCAGGAAGGAGGGGGTGGCAGAGTCTAGGAGAAAACAAATGGATTTTGGTAGCAAACTGACCTCACCTAGGAAGAAATCTCTTAAGGTTGACAAAATAAATCCTAGTGTTCCAACCAATTCCGGTAGGCAGGTACCAGGTATGGGACAAGGAGACAGGGGAGGTGGCTGTGCACAAAGTAGGTGGGAGTGCAGTGCAGAGAGGCTGGAAAAAAGAGGGGCTGGGAAAGGCATCAGGAGAAGTGAGACTTTGGAGGGAACTCAGGAAGGTAACTGCAGAAGGGAGGAGACGGGGCCAGAGGGAGAGCAGGAGCCAGGCTGGTCTTCACAGCCCTCTTTGGCTCTTGCACTGTCTCCACTGCCCCCCGCCCCTAACTCCATTCTACAAAGCTTTGTCCTTTAGCTTTCAAGCCCTATGCCAGCCAGACTTACTCGGTCATTCCAGGGAATTGGTACTTCCCTCCTTAAAGCTGGCATCCCCAGCAGGGGGCGCATCAGGCAAGCCTCTGGCAGCTGCTCAGGACTAGGCTCCCGACTTGGGTTGCCATGGAGTCGGCAGACACCGCAGCAGTCAGACATGAGACCCAGGGTGAATCTGCCCACTGGAGGAGCAGCAAGGATGCCTCTGTGACCCTGGCTCACTCAGCGCAAGAGCCCACGAGGCCCAGGAGGGACAGCATTCAGGGAGCAGACTGCCCTGATCCCTGCCCTCAGGCCCTGACCCTCAACTCCTCCCACTGCTTGCTACCCAAGGCAAAGTCCTATCTCTGCTAGCCTTGCTTCTGCTGTGGGCAACCCAAGTTACAGGCCTCACTGGCTAAAATCCCTGCCAGTGGTCAGCAGGGGTAGGGGAAGGCATACAAGTGTAGCCTGGTCCCAGGGCGGTCCCATCAGGGTTGGTCTTCAAACCAGCTCTAGAGCAGAGGCTCTCCACCCCAGCCTTCCACCTGACCCAGGGCCCTTCCTGTGGCCCACCTGCCTGGCTAACCAGGTAAAGGTAAAGTGCTTGACCTCTGCAGGCAAGTGGCAGGTGAAGGAGGCCTGGGGTGGGCAGGAGGAAGTGTGGGCTTCCATTTACATCAGGATCTCAGGCCATTCACTCATGTGGACCTCAAAATCCACAATGGCCCACACTCTGCACGGTCCTGGCTGCCACCCCAGACTCCAGCAATGGAGCACCAAACTGTCCCCAAGGTTGAGCACTGTAAAGCTTGTGCCTATCGGAAAGACTTCTAGTGCCATAATGAAGCTGAGGTGTAGGAGACACCAGAAGGAGCACTGTGGTCAGAGCCAAGAAGGGGCTCTCCCCAAAGGCCAGAGCCCAGCTAGCCCAGGGCAACACAGGAGAAAGACAAAGGCCTGCGCAGGATGAGGGAAGTGGAAACCATCATATCAACAAGGAGGGGGCATTCCTGCACAGAGTCAGTGAGATACTGCAGGGAGGGGCTGGAGAAGAGGGAAGCTTCAGGGATGCACGTGAACACAGAGCACAATACACACACCATGCACTGCAACAGAGGGGCCCAGCATCTTGCAGGGTGCAGGCCACAGAACAGCAGAGGCCACAAGCTCCACGTGCACGGAGCAGGCCACACTGCAACCTAGTGACACAGGTCATGGCTTCTAGTTCCAGTCTAGGCAGTGTCTGGCAAACATCCCTGTGGACCTGGGAGGCTGAACTTTCAAGGCACTGAGCAAGCAGCAGCCTGTGTCGTCCAGAGACCCAACTGTGGAAAGCTCTGAACTAGCCCCTGCCTCTGGGTGGTGGGACACTGCACTCCCTAGCAGCCCAGTTTTGCTGTGACTTTCACCCGGCTTCTCCATGATGGCAGTTACTGATTATCCCTTAGAGGTGCCATCTTTCCTGACCAAAACACAGAGAGAAATTATGAAAAGAGGAGGAAACCAGAGGTGACCAGCTGTGCAAAGCCAAGGCAGCTCAGGCACGGAAGACCTCTGCCTCCTCTCAGGGTCTGCTCCTCCTGCCAGCGTCCACTGCCATTCCTGCTGTGCTCCCCCATTTCTACAGAGAACTCCACTGTGGACCTTCCACAGGGCCTGGAAGAGGACAGCAGCAGGACCATGGAGCAGGCAGGGGAAGGGCTGCCCGGGCCCGGAGGCTCATTAGAAGGATGGTGTGGCTTATCTGCTCTCAGGCTTCAGATACCGTCAGCTGGGAACAGTGGCTCTAGTGGCCTCTGCTGGCACAGGGACCCTACACACACACACACACACACACACACACACACACACACACACACACACACACACCATTCTGCAGCCAGGAGACAGCTTCACAGAGCATGCCGTCCCATGGGGCTCTCAGATGTGTAGGTCTTAAGTGTGGGGCTGAAGGAGGACGACATAGAGGTGAAGGTGGAATGGGGAGTAGTCGTGGTAGTGCACGCTGTAATCCCAGCACTGTGGGATGCTGAGGCAGGAGGATACGAGGTTTAAGCCCAGCCTGGGAAACTGTAATTTAGCCTGACACATCTTCAAAATACAAACAAACAAAAACAGATGTGTAAAATAGCTGGGAATCTGAGAAACTGTCGGTTGCTGTGGCCTTGGGTTCAACCCTCAGTGCTGCAAAAAGATGAAAGAGAAAAAGGAAGGGAGAGAGAAGAGGAGAGAGACAGACAGACAGAAAGACAAAGAGAGAGACAAACAGAGACAGACAGACAGAGAGACAAAGACAGACGGGGTGGCAAAACTTGTCAGGCAGAAAGAAAAAACCAGCAAAAACAGGAACCAGAGCCAGAGAAGGGGAAAGCAAATGAGAGGGGGGAGGGGAAAGTAGTCAAAAAGCAGAGTAGAGAAAAAAAAGCACAAGGGGAAAGGAAGGTGAAACAGAAGCAGCTGGGCTAACGAACAGTGGAAAGAAGAGGGCACAGAGACAGGCCACCAGATGGAGGCCTACGTGGCTCAACCCTGCGTGGCTCAACCCTGCATGGCTCAACCTGGATTCCTCTTGCTGCCTGCCAGGCCCTCCACTTGGTGTCTCCTGCTCCCTTGTTGAGCACTCATTCCAGCAACACTGCCCCCAAGCAGATCAGCTGGGAAGAATGCAGGAGCCCCTGCAATAGCTGGGCCTGGACAGCACCAGAGGGCGGGGCCCACAGCCTTCCCTTCTCCTTCCCATGCCCAGCAAGGGCTTCCCTCAGCCCTTGGGTATGAGTTCTGCCCAGCCTGGAAGGCCTGAGGACATGTGAGCCCTGGTGGACCAGGGCTGGAGGGAGCAGACATGCGGGGTGCAGCTTCCCATTCTAGGCCACCTAATCTTCACCTCCTCCTATTAGCACAGCCCCCTGGGGCTGAGGCACCAAATCAATCAGAAAGCACCCAAGACACTAGCCAGGTGTGGTGGCATGCAGTTTAATCCCAGCACTGTGGGAGTCTGAGGCAGGAGTTTGAGCATGTTCCAGCCCAGTTTGAGCAATTCAGTGTGAACTTTTCTCAAAATAAAAGATAAAGAGCCTGGGGAGGTATCTCAGTGAGAATGTTCTAGGCTCAAACCAAAGGCCCACAGAACAGTGGGTGGTGGAACAGGCAGCCACAGATGCATTAGCATGTACCCTGACATGAAGGAACTGCTAGGTACCTTGAAAGTAAACACACAGCTTACTGATTTAGATCCACAGCCCCACACTGCACCCAGTACTTAATATAGTCCCTCCTTCTGCACCTTCCAAAGCCGTCATTCATCGCCACCACCCCCCACATCCCCATGCCACTCCACCAGTGGGGCAGAGGCTGGTGAGGAGAGGTGGGGAAAGATGGCACTGCCACATCAGAGTTGAGTGGGAAGTCGAGCAGGCTCAGAGAAGGGGACAGGAGCGCTGACACCAGGCCATGATGCAGAATGCCAGCTCTGCCGCTGGGCAGTCTCAAAGGGCAACATGCATGTGTCCAGGGCCAGGTGAGGGGCTGCATCCAGCTGCTCATTGGGGGAAGAGTTTAAAGTCCCACTGTCCCATCCACATGACCACAGGAGGATGCCATTACTCCCAGAGACACTCTCAGGCATGCAGCAGCCAGATGCCACTGTGCAATCACTAGAAATGGTCTCCGCAACAGCTTCGCAATGTGCCAGGGGCAGTGGATGTCCACCAGAAGGAGCACACTTTGGGGGGATATGGAGGGGATGCCAGGAGCAGGAGGCCAACTCCATTACACAAGACAGATCTCAGCTGAAGAGGGACCATCTCTGGAGTGCATCTCCTCCAAGATGTCTTTAAGAGCTGAAATCTTTGTCCCTAATGCCACACTTGAAGGTGGCCCCAGGCCCAGAATTCCATCTGGCCTTGGAATGGCCAGTCCTTCCCAACTGCTCTCCTGCTTTAGGGTTAGAAGGACCTTGTCCAGAGGGAAAAGTGAGGCAGAAGTTAAGGGAGCCCATTCCCCCTGCATTAGTTTCCCTACACTAAGTCCTCCCTCACCGGGCTGTCCTGACCTGCTACAGAGGATGTCCCTCGGGCCCCAGGAAGCAAAAGTTAGTCAAAGAAGGTGCCCACAGATTGGGGTTGGGGGCATGCCCAAAGTGCACAATGCTCTGTCCCACCTCCTGCCCACCTCCCTCTGTCTCCACCCCCTTGACAGCTACCCAAGAAGAAGAGAAACAGAAGTACTTACATTGTACCAGCTCTGGCTTTTCTGAAAAGACAAAATGAAAGAGAGTAAAGTTAGTCAGGGAAGAGGCACTGGGCATGGCTAGCACACTCCTGGCCCAGAGGGCAAGTTACACAGACAGCAGAGGGTGGGCAGGGAGGAGGAGCCCAATGCAGCGGAATGCTTCCCAGGTCGCTGCTCTGGAGGGGGCCTCCTTTCTCAAGGCAGCTCCAGAAAGGAGGCCCAGGGAGCGAGCAGTCCATGCTGGAAGCCCCACCAGGGCCGCGGCGGCTGGGGAGGCAGGCAGTGGCAGCACCAGCTAGCGCTCAGCCGGAAGGGAGTCAGAGCCCCATCACCAGGTTCTTCTGATGGGGGTGCAGGATGTACTACAGCATCCCAGGTGCAGTCCCTGAATGGGACCTGACCAGAAGCAAAGTACAGACGGACACCACCCCAGCTGTGGCTCCGGGGCCCTCTCTGTGGAAGGCAGGGCGGGACTCTTCTGGCAGGGGGAGTGGCAGCCAAAAATCTCCCTCCCAACATGCTCTCAGCTACGGATGAGAAACCCCTCCTGGGATCCCAACAACTACCTGCCTACGTGATAATTACAGAAAACTATCTGGGGTTCTGCATGAAGAGGAAGGCACAGATCTGCAATGGTCCCGTCCAATCCCAAGGGGTCATCATTCAATGCCAGCAAAGCCTGGGTCCTCCCTAGCTCCAGAATTGAGAAGTTCCCCATCCTCAGCCCTGAGGAACAGGGTCTGAAGATTTCTCAGGGAAAAAGGAGGGACAGCTGTGTTGTGCCTTGTCTGTCTCTGAACTCTACAGACAGATATCCTTTTAGGTACACCCACCTGGCATAGAAACTTCACCTAAGGACCAAAAGCTCAGCTAGAGCTAGTAGTGCAGCCCCTGTGTGCAAGTCAGGGCTTCTCACCCCTCCACCTGGTATGAAGGGGGCCACCCCTGGAAGGCTTTGCAAATGCTCAGAAAGATACGCCACAGTCCAGGTGGGTGAGTGTGACCACAGCAATGACTGGACGGTCACCAGATCTATCTTCCCTTTGCAGAAGAACTCTGAAGCCACTTTGTCAGTGTATTCCGAAGATGGCCAGTGACAGCAGACACAGTGGGGACAGTCAGAGGGGACAGCTGAGTTAAGCAGTACGTGCTGCCTCTTCCCCAAGCTCACTGGCCAGATGGTGCCCAGGGAGCAGAGGACAAAGCAGGCTCCCAGCCCACCTCGACAAGTCAGCAAGAGCTCGCCACTGTCATTTCCCAAGCAGGCCATCATCATGGCACCTAACCTGGAAGTTATCAACTCCTACCCTCATGTCAACCTCTCCTCTGATTCAGAGCTTAGTATGTAAGGGACAAATGTGGAGATTCAACTCTCTTTAGCTAGATGGGTGGGGGAGTTGCCATATAGGAATCTTGGGCCCACAACCCCTCTAGCAGGGCAGCTGAGGCCACTCCATCATGGCTGGGGCCAGCAGGATGCATCTCACTCAGCACATCTCACTTCCTGGGTCTTCACAGAGGGGCTCTGACTGTGAGACCAGAGGCTCGAGGCTGGGCAGGGGTTCATTGCAATGCACTCTGCAGAGCAGGAAGTACACTCTGTGACCTGACACCACAGCAGCCCCATGGGCTCCTGATACTTCAATAAACCCAAACCACGACAGCATATCCTCACTTCACAACTGAAAAAAAGCTATCACCCGCACCGTCACCTCATCCCTTGTCTTGGGCTTCCTGTGAGCTCCTGGGAGGGAAACAATTAATACAAACTTGGGTAGGATTAGCGAGCTACCAGGAGGCTGACTGATACTCTCTCACACAGTCAGTGCCCTTGTCCTTCCCTGTGTAGACAGCAATAGATTTGCCCTTTCCGTGTGCTGGCCTTCACATGCTTCTCCTCCTTTCTAAGTTTATTCGGAACAGAGAACATTGAGGTCACCAAAAGCCTCAGTCAGGGAACCAGTGTCCCATCTCTGACTAGCCCCATATAATATTTGCTCTTTCGTGAAGGGTAGGTAAAAACAAGTCATCTCAATAGTCACAAGAAATGTGAACTACACCACCCACTAGTAAGGCTATCCGGGCCTCTGCCCCTCACCACTCAGCCTTAGGCAGTGACTCTACTGTGCTGCTACCGCTGAGGGAGCCCCTAGGACATACAGGCAAAACCCACACCAGTCACGAGGCTGCCCAGGCCAGGGCCCTCTGGGAGGTGCATTACATCCTCGTGGCTCTGCATCCTGGGTGAGGCCCTGAAGCAGCCTCCTGACAAGGTGCATGGGATGGTAGAACAGGGAGGCTGCTGGCCCTGCCGGCCTGTTGCCACACCCCTCCCTGAGGCCAGGGTCAGAGAGAAAGAAGGGCCTGAAGGGGAGAGGAGGGGAGGGCTTCTAAGCTTACAAGCAGATTTGGATGAAGGGGAGGAGGAAGAAAGACGGAGCTACCAGCAGTGGGAAGCAGCCAGAAGTTTCCACTGCCTGCTCTACACAGTGTATGAGGGACAAGGGCAGGAGGAAAGCAAAACCCCTGGAAGCAGACCTGTAACCTTGAGGCAGCTTCCAGTCCCGAGTGCCACAAACATCTCCCAGCAAAGGTACAGGGAGTGCAGAAAGTGGAGCGGGGATGTGGTGGGGGAGACCAGGAGTTAGGGAGAAAAAACAACTTCTTACTTTGATCAGGTTAAGTTTGTCATACTGAAAAGAAAACCACAAAAATTAGAATTGAAAAAAAAAAGACAAAAAAGGAGAAAGGTCAAAGGAGCGCTAGTGCCACAGCATGAGGGTGATGTCATGTGCCTGCTGAGAGGGGTACCGAAGGGCAGAAGCTGAGGATCTGTTAGCACCATCTACTTGGCCCTGCCAGCAACAAGGCGGTCAGGTCCCCCGATGGGAGCAGGCCAGTGGGCCTAGGCTCCCTCTTGTGGCCATAGACTGTCACTACTGAGCATTCCCCGGATGGTGGACAAACACAGGGATTCCTGGGACAGGAAGGCAGCCCCAGGTAGCAGCTGGGGTCAGCTGGACCGCACGCAGAGTTAAAGGTCAAGGGGACGAAGCCTTAGGGACTGTCGTGTCCACCCCTTACATATAACTAGTGAAGAAATGAAAGCCACAGCAGAAAAAGGAATCTGCACATGAGACCTCACACCAGGGAGAAGGGAAAGCACCCTCCAGCTTGTCTGGGAACATAGGGGCGATCTCTTCTCACAGTGAACAGAGGCAGAGTGAGGTGGCCTCACTGCAGTGGGGGCCCTAGCAGCTGTAGCTATCAGGTCTCCTGCCACAGACACACCCGGTCAACCTAAAGGATGCTGCACAGTGCGCAGAGAACAGCATACGCCAAGCACACCGGCCTATGGAACCTTCTTCCCGCTCCGGCCCTCATACTCCTCCTCTGGCTCTGTGTCCTGCACATGTGTGCCTCTGACCCACCACAGCTGCCCACAGGTCTGCCTGGGGATGGACAGCACTCTTTTCTGCACATGCGAGTCCTAGTTCCACTTCACTTGAGGACAGTAACGAGTCACCGACGATGTCTACTTGGGACGGCTGAGCCCAGACCCCAGCTTTTCAAAGGGACAGAAAGCCTCGTTCCTGCATCACCACCTTCCTCAGACCCTCAACAAGGTGGTCAAGTTAGCACTCACGGCACCATCAGCAGCTGTTCATTTCATGATATCTCTCTAAAAGTGAACCCTCAAATCCACTTGCTCCCTGTCCTTCCTATCCCAATTCACAAATGACTCCTTCTGCCTCAGAACCTGGGCTTCCTGCATGACTCTGGTCTGCAGAGCAGGTGGGAAACACAGTCTACATTTGTAGACTATGCTGTCTGCATCTCATAGCTCACAGGGCTTCAGCTCCTGGACCAGACCAGCTGTCCTCACGGATTCTGTACTGTGGGACTGTGTCTCTCTCCCTGCTCCAACTAGAAAAAGGCCTACCATTTCAGAGACTATAAAAGCAGTTCTCTGTTACTGGCTACTCCCACTCTTCAACCCACCCCCTGACCAAAGCCCACACTAAGTCGTGACCAGTGAGGCCTCTGAGTAGCACTGTCCCGCTCACGGAGCACCCTGCTAGGCATACAGAGCTCAGAACTTCACTTGAAGTGGAGAATGCGCTCTGACTCTGGGCAGAAGCAGCACGGCAGCTTCGGCCACAGCCACCCTCAGCCAGCCCCTGCAGGCCTCAAGCTACCCCGCCAAGGTCTGAGCACTCAGAAGGTAACAATGCTGCTCAGTCAAATGCTGGCCCTGGCATCAGCCCACCTGCGCCTGCGCAGCCACCTGACCCCACAGCCTCGCCCCAGCTTTTTCCTCTTTTCCTGCCCACAGCTCACCACAGCCATTAAAACCCTTAGACATAGTGTGCTTCCAGTCTGAAAGTCACATCCTGCAGGTGTGGCCACAAGGCCTCTCGTTCTTCCCTTAGGGAAGAACAGCCAGTCTTCCTCCCCCACAAGGTGCACAGAGTCTTGGGGCTATTACAAGTAATCCCTCCCCTGGTTCCACAAAAAAAAAAAAAAAAAAATCCCTCAATTTCTTCTTCTGGCTGTAACCTTCCCCATGGGAGGACTCCCTGAACCCCACTGTCTACAACACCCATTGCCCTCTGCCCTCTTCAGGTCTCTGAGATAAAGAGGCCTGGGGAAGATGCTAGCCCTGGCTTCCCAATCTGCTCCTGATCCTCTAGGGCCTGGAAGCAGTTTACTGTGGACATCCACTGACCTCCGGGTGCTGGTGAAGCACCAGACTTGATCAAAGGTCACAGTCCTAAGAACCCCATAGGTGGTGGGTGGGAACATTAAAGGGGCCATGGCTGAGTAGCTCCCAGGTGGACAATAGGAGTGTGCCAGTCATAACTCCCAAGGCTGCTGCTCCTGCACCTGGGAATTTGTGGCACTGAATTCCTGATCCCATACCAGTGCATCCTTCCTGCCAGTTTCCAATCACTCCCCCCACCAGGAGGGCTTAGGGACCACCAATATGACCAGAGGGCCTCCCACCCTCAAAGGAATGATGCTACCCCTGTGGGACTCTGCTTCCAGAAGGTACCATCTACAGGGGAGTCAATTCCCACCAGAAGCAGTGTTTGGGGAGCAGGCAGACACAGGGAGGAGGGATGGGGTCTATTCTCTGACACTGAGTACGGTGGGAATGGTCCCTCAGTGACTCCAAGCCAGCCTGCCAGGGGGAAGTGAGGCCCTTCTGGGAAAGGGACCAAGCAGGACATATGGGCAGAAGTGGCAGGGGCAGAGGGCAGGGATGCTGAGCACCACAGACAATTCAACACTAGAGGGGAGATAAAAAAAAAAAGAGACAGAAACAAAAGATGGCTTACTTTTGAGAGGCGCTTGTGAGACTAAGACCATGCATGCAAAGAAGATATTTGGGAAATGGTGGGGAAGAAGAGTAAGAACAAGAAATCAAAAGGCAAATTCAGGTGGGAAACCAGCTCCCACGCCCCCGAGGTCCCCAGCCCCTTCCCAGGCCCTGTGAGTGTACTGACAAAGAGAAGCTTCATGAAGGTGGACCTGGACAGTAACTTGGCCTGCTTCCCAGAGCCTGAGTTTTGGAAGGGGTCCTCTGAGGAACCACCACCTGAGCAGGCCTTGTTGCATGACCCTGGCAAGGGCCCCAGGACTTGGGAGGGTGCTCGGGGGGCACGGACCAGCTCAGGAGGGAAGGAAAGGCCCTCATCGCTGTACTCTCTGCCTGACGAGCATTGGGTGCGTCAGTGTAACAGGCAGGTGGGACGATGGCCAGGGAAGGGAGGAAGCGTGGTGCTCTGGAAGGTTCTCTGGAGACACTCCCTGGCAGAATAGAGGTCCCCAGTCATGCTCTCTGCTAGGCCAGCTCTCGGACCCAAATGTGAGGACAGCAGGAGCAAACAGAAGACCCTTCCTGCCCAGAGCATCTCTCTTCTAGATCTCAAAGGACACGAGGCTCCTTAGTCCCTAAATGCTAAGGGCAGGTGGAGAATCATCTTACTATACTATCTCTGGGAGACCAGGCCACGGCATGAGGAAGTGGTCTCCTCCCCAAGCCCGCCACCCCAGCTTCTCAGAGGCCCCTGACGGGAAGGCACGGATCCCAGCTCACCTTGGAATTCTTGCCCCCGCTCCGGCCAGACTGTGAGGAACAGCTGCGCTGCACGCCCTGCTCTGGGGTGGACGGGGACTTGTCCGAGGAGTGATCTGAGCCCTTCTCCACCATGGCGTCTCCGTCCTGGTTCTGTGGGGTTGGTGAGCGAGACCGCTTCCGGAGGATGGGGGAGCAGGCCGGCGTGCTGCGGTTGGAGTTACTGGCAGTGCTGCAAGGGCAGATGGAGAGAGGGAAGAAGAGGAAAGCCAGGCAGTCAGTGACGCAGGCCAAGGACAGGTGCAAGGAGCCAGCTTAGGGAGCCGGACAAGGGCTGGGGAGACACAGATGGAAAGGGGGCCCAGCTATGGATTCACTGCCCCCAATACTGTTGCTGGCCAACAGAGGGCAGTGGTGCCTATCTAAAAGGGGAAACAGGCAAAGGGCAAGGAGGGCACTCAGCATCTGGTCACGTCTACCCATCTACCCATCCCTCTATCCAATCATTTGTGAGTGCCCATCCGCGCCAGAAATTGTTTAGTGCAAACAACCTGACTTCTGAAAGAATCCTGGGAAACATCCAGTACTATCTGCTCATTGTGGGCATGTTACAGGATATTTTTCTTAAAAAAATAACAACAGTTCTATCCTTCTTTGTAAAGCACACACTTATTATTTCCAAAAACATTCCACCAAAATCATAATGGCATGGACCACCGTAATTGTGCAGATGAGAACCACCAATGCATGGCGGAGAGAAAGGTCCTCTGACCACACAGGGCCTAGACAAAGAACTCGGTACTTCAGCTGTAACTCATTCCTACCCTGTGATTTCCTTGTAAGACATGTTGGTTCTGCGGAGGGCTGGGGTGGGGGGTGTCATTTCCGCCTTCCCTAAGTTCATTTCCAGTAAGTACCTTAAATGTCTCACAGTACCAAATCCAGCTAGATCCAAGCTAACCATCTGAAAACACAAATACTACCTAATATTTAACTTATTTTCAATGTAACAGAAGAAGAGGTGAAGAAGGAAATGGAGATGGAGATTGAACACAAATACATTTCCAGCGAGTGTTTGCTTTGTTTCAAAATAATGGAAAAAGGAAGGAGACAGGAAACAGAAAGGAACAGTATGAGAAGGAAAGCTCAAGTCAGGGGTGGAGGAGTATCCTGCCTGCCTACTCAGCAGCAATGGCAGGCCTCCTGAACACCCCAGGGTTGCTGTCAGGAAGTCACAGCCCAGCCCTTCCTGAGAGTGGACAGCGACATTTGCATGAAGATCCAGCTGCAGGGAGGTGGATCCATTTGCAAAGAAAACCAGGCCTCTTCCGCCAAATCTTTGACTTGGATACCGCCCGGGCAACCAGAGAGCAAAAAGGTCCAAAACCCAAACCTACAAGTTTGGGCCAGAGGGGAGCCCTGCTGCACCTTCTGGAAGAAAACTGATGGAGAAAAGGGAGAAAAGGGGGCCAGCAAAAAGGAGAACAAATGCAATCAGAGAATAGATAAAGAAAAACGGACTCCATGGTTTTGCTTCACAGACCAAACAAAATATGCATTTAAAAATATTATGTGTCATAGCAATGATAAGTGCCACGTTGGGAAGCTCCAGATGCCTTCTCCCAAGAGGCCCAATTTCCCTTCCCACCCACCTCCTTCCCCTGCCACACCATCCTTTGCCTTCTGACTCAATGCATTCAGCACTAAGCACCCCCAAAAAAGGGAGTTGTGTTCCTTTGCTTCCCCAAGTCTTGGGACCAATGAGATGCAGAAGCCTCCCCCAAGCCCTGCTATCTGCAGACTCCTCAGGGGGCCCCTGAAATAGACTCCGCAGCTCATCTGCCTTGGGGTCAGGTGCTGGCTCTCCTGTCTAGGGGGAACCCCCTGTTCTTGGGCCAAATCCAAACCACAACCAGGTCCTCAAGAGTTAAATCATCTTTTCGGATTACATTCCTGGAGAAACTCAACCCTCTAATCTCAAAAAAGTACTAGAACCAAGACCGCCCATCTCTAACAGAAGAATATACAGGCCACCCCATTTCCTCATTAGATGAGTAGAGGCCATCTTCACTCATGCTGATTCCACACCCTGAAGTGGGAAGCTCATGTTTTTCTTTCTCCCAACTCAGAATGCCTCCAAACTCACCAGCCACACTGGCTGATATAGAGTTGGGAAAAGTATATAAGATGGAAGAGACTGACTCCAAGTACCATAGTGGCATGGACCTCTCTCAGTGATCAGTGTCCACAGAAGTCCTCAATGCCTCGCAGTCCACTTCCGCAGACATCACATGTGCTACCCAATGACACGTGTAGCTAAAGCTTTGCCTTCGACACATCTGCACATGGATAGCTTTTCTGTGCTCTTACAGCCATGGATCATCTACGTGGTTAAAAATCCCCCAGACAAGCACTCTTCTCTTCTATCCAACTTTCTGTCTCCTGCCCTCCCTTCCTCCTCTGTCAGTCCTTCCCCTCCCTGGCCATCTCTGTCTCTCTGACTTCAGCCTGGCCTCTAGGAAGACACTCCCCTGTGATGGGCCGTGCTCACACTCACTGGCCTGGCCCAATGATCTGTGCCAGGTAGATGCTTCCTCCATGCAGCCATCACATGGGTGCCTTTGGATCCCAAAGAGCCGGCTGCCTTTCTTCCCAGGCCTTCTCCCACTACTGCCTTCCTGGTCAACATTACCATCTCCTAGTCTCTCGGGCAGCAAGCCTATTCCTTCCATCTCACCTCAGAAAAAAAAGGGTTACCATGTCCCAGTGATTCTATTTCCAGAGAGCACCATAGCCCATCTTTCCTTTCCTCTTAGGCCTCTTGCCTGGATTCTTCCAGAAGCTTTTGCCATGGTTTAAAAGTTGCCTGCAAAGTTCATGGTGAGTGATATGAAGAGATGGAACCTTGAAGAGCTGATCTCTGGCCACACAAGAGGGCTTAAGGCATTTCTGCAAGGATGGAGAGGGCTGAAAATTGGGAGAGTGGGCCTGGTGTAAGTCCAGCCCTCTCTTGCCCCCTCTCTCTGAATTGTGTGCATTGCCTGCTCTTTTGCCTTCTACCTTGGGATGAACTCACCAGGGGCTGGATCCAAGCTTCGGACTTCCGGACTACTGAACAATGACCTATATAAACTTCTTTTGCCTATGAATTACTCGGTGTGTATATTCTGTTTAACAACAAAAAATGGATCAGAGCACCAGGGAGATAGCTCTGTAGAATAAGCACTTCCCTGGCAAGTGCAAGGGTTTGAGTTCAATCCCTGGTTCTGCCAAAAAAAAAAAAAAAAAAAAAAAAAAAAAAGTGGATCAGGACAGACAGTTTTCTTCATCTCCTTCCTCCTTTCTCCTTTCACATCTTTGCCATTAAAACTAAACACCAGCCCAGCCCACATGGTGGCACTGGCCTGTACTCCCGACACTTGGGGGGCTGTGGCACAGGGTTGGCCATGAGTTCAAGGCCAGCCTGAACCACAGAGCAAGACCCTACTGCAAAACAACAATAACAAGCCAAATAACTTTATATTCCCTACTAGCGCCCATATTAAAACATAAAATCTTCAAGATAGAATACAAAGTTAGCTAATAAAAATAAAGCACACATCTGTATTTCAGTACTTTTCTCTGCACAGTCCCGCGAGGGCTTTCTGAATGTTGCCTTTTGGTGCCTTTCCCTGATCTCAGCACATACCTCTCCCGTTCCTGGATCTCCTCACATCACATCGGAGGAGCAGGGCCTAAAAAACCTGACCTTCTCTCTTTACTGGCAAGAACCATGCTCACCACGGAGACCATCTCAAACCTCACCTTCTACAAAAAATACTTCTTTAAAACCTCTGCCACCAAACTGACTAACGCACTCACATGTCGTGCACATTGCAGGTGAAGACTCAGGGGTTCCTGGAGACACAAACCCTGCCCAGCAAGATGCTCTGCAGGAATTCTGCGCTCAATAAATATCATTAAATTGAATCTCATCCCTGCTAAGATATCCTTATGGCTCTATCAGTCCCCCAGCACCAGGACAGTTTGCAAATCTGTGCCCTTAATCTGTAATAAGTTATTGGGTGTTCATGAGCTCCTGACACAGCACCTAGCACTTATTAAGTATTATTAAATGTAACGTAACCCTCCCAACCCACTTACAAAAGTTTCATGGACACTTTTATTAGTTTTGCTTTTTTATGTGACAAACTTGAATTCTGCACAGATGAGTTAATTTGTAAAAAAAAAAAAAAAAAAGCCCACACAGATGGGTGAGTGGCAGGACAGAACTTAAACCATGAGCCTAGCTGATCTAGGAACTTATTCTCAGAACTAAACATTCATACCTCAGAGAGATGGAAAGATGGGAGAGTGGATGGCGAGCTGGGCAAATGCGAAGAGAAACAGAATCAGCTTCTTCAGGGCATTCTCGGCTTTCTCTCAAAATGAACTTTCTAAAAAAATGGCTCTAGCATTGTTGACCATCTTCTCCCCTCTTCAAAGCCTCTTTCCACTCTGCATCCCCCTCAGAGAAAAAAATCTGACCCCCAGTGACCTCACTGCAGCTGACTCTGCCCCCCCCACTCTACCCCCCCCATCATGGCCTCCCCTCCCAGCATGCCCTCTGCTCAGAGATCAAGATGAATGTGCTTCTGTTCCTTCCTGTCTTAGCAGCCTCTCTGAAATACTGCATGCCCCTTG